>QFEN01000024.1:4727-19778 GCA_003316125.1 Auricularia polytricha
AGCATGATACTTGAATACTGCCCACACTTGACTGTCAACTCACACATAAGACCCGGAAAACAACGACGTCATAGATTGGACAATAAGTACAGAAGGTAGTGCTGCGACGGTTTAACCATTAAACAGACATTGCTTTAGATGACGGGGAAGATTAAGGCTATACAAATTGGGTGTGGCAGATAAGAAAGATGTATCAGAAAGCAACTAATAGCAATGGGAGGTTTGGAATATGCCGGTGCGGAAGTACAAATGCGCGGTGGTATGATAGAAGTCGGCCCTTGCTCATGATTGAAAAATCTCCTGGAAGATGAGATCGAGCCGAGCGACGTGTTTGTGAGGTATCGAGCGTCGAACGCAAGGACATAGAATATACATTGAAACCATTAAAGAGCGACTGCGCGGGTGCGCAAGGAACGAAAGTGCAGAAACGTCCAAAGCGGCATGCAATGTGCCCGCTCTACATGCCATAGCCGTAGCTCTGATAAGGATCATTCAATGACCCGGCAACACCGACCGTGCCAAAAGGGCTCACGTTAGCATATCCAGCAACGCCTGTATAGCCAGTGGCGTGAGTATGAGGGGGTGTCAGACTCGCGCTATGAGGAGAGGTGCCTTGCAAGACATATCCATCGATCGAACGCGCCTGAAGACCGTGCATTTGGGGACCGAGGTGAGAATGACCGTAGGAGCCTTGCCCTTGGATACCATACAAACCTCCCTGGGCATAGACATCAGCAACACTGGTAGGGTGCATTCCCTGGGGGATGTGCCGGGCCCCTGCATTGTGGTGACTGTGACCATGATGACCGGGGTTGCCACCGTGATGGCCTGGGTTGCCCATGGGCATCATGCCCTGAGGAGCATGATAGCCGAAGTTCTCAGCGTTGGCCTGTTCCCGCTGCAACTTGTTTTGGATCCGCTTGCCGTAAGGGGTGTTGCGAATTAAGGGAAGGACCGGGCGAATGCCTTCGACGAGAAGCATGCGTTGCGCAGGATCGGCATAGTCTAGCGCGGTCTACAAGAATGTCCAGCCCAAACCACAAATACACGAAAGAAAAATAGTACCTGCACACAGTAGTTGCCATACGAGTCGCGAAGAAGTTTCTCCAAGCGGGAACGGTTCAGTAGCTCTTCAATCAAAATTTTCCTGGTGCTGTGTTCGGCCACACGGATGCACTAGTCCCAGTCGGCATGAGAACGCCGATCAAGACGAAAAAATACACTCACTTTCTCAATGACATTAGAGCTAAACTTCTGGACAGAAAGCGCACAAACGTTGCCTGTGAACTGACGAATGACAGCATCGCTAAAACGATTGTCGTTAAGATCCAAGATATATTGAACCACCTGGTAACCCCCAACTGTCAGTGTCTTGTACCGGACGAGCAACGGGGCACTAACATAGTTGCCGTAAGGGTCTTGAACGAGCGTCAATGCGTTGTAGGTGATTTCATTCACAAGCTGGATGCGCTGGTGGTCCGAAGCGTGATCAATGCAGCGTTGCAGTACGCAGCATCCGTGGCGATGGGTAGCGACCTCTACGCAGTTGGCAGCCACTGCGTTGTATATAAACTGCCACATCAAAGTTAGTACACCAACATATTCGGCAGCACCACACCCCTCACCTGGTTATCTTCTGGTGCGAGCTTGTTGAGACATTTTTGAATGACGTGGTTCCCGTTGAGATCCTTGATGAGCACTACAACATGAAGGCTGAGCGCAAGAATGATAGAATGAATCTGAGTGTTGTATCTATGATCAGTCTGTGCTCTACCGTAAGTCTGGAAGATAAAAATCCGCTAAAAGCGACTTGCCTGGCGTCTGGTAGACAAGAAGTCAATCATTTTCTGCACTGCGCGCGTACCGTGCATGTTCAACGAAATGTTGACGAGATCCTGAGCGACGGACTCGCAAATGACGTTTCGCTGATCATCGGTAGAGAACTCGAGGAGCTTTTGGCAGAGGTAGTTTCCGAATGGATCGGTCATTAGATCTGCGAAGTGACCGAATGTTTCGCGGAAGATCATGTCGCGGTGTTCAGGAACACCTTCTTCAAGCTTCTTTTGAAGGTAGCGGCAGCCATGCTGGTCTTTGCAGAGTGTGGGTATCTCGCCCTGAAGGTCTTCCAGGCGTGTGCCAGCGAAACGATTCACTATACAAAGCTCGGTGAAAAATAACGAGCTTGAAGATATATAGCCTTACTATCCATATCACCCCTCTTGTGCTTGGGGCCGTGTAAACCGTTCATTTTTCCATCAGTACCATTGCCACGACCAATATGCAGACCGTATCGCGTCCCATTGTGGTGATAGAGGGCAGTCGAGCCGCTCGCACCGTTGACACTGTTACCAGACCGGGTGCTCGAGTCGAGATCATACGAATTAAAGTGACCGCTGTCCATCTGACCGTTCAACCCATAAACATCTTCAACGCCGTATTGTTCGAAACCCATGGAAACACTGTCGTACTGGCCGGATGATAAGCGAGAGAGAGACGGTTGGATCTCGTTCTTCCCAGAGTCCTCGTTTATCGGGTAACTACCTTGCGAAGAAAGTCGTCCGCTCAACGCCTGAGAATCAGGAGTGAGAGGAGTGCCTGGAGTCTGCAGAAGATGCCCATTGCCACCGTTCGCCATAGACAACGGCGTAGCTGGCACTGAGCGCGTCGTGCTCATGGCGGGAGAGCCCCGCCTGGATCCAGGTACTTGCCCAGTTGAACCAAGAGACGCTTGCATATGTTGACCTGCGTGGGGAGTCGCAACTCCACCGCCAAGGGTAGTAGACAAATCAATTGGTGAGGACGTCAGCGTCAGAGTTGGGTTGGTGACAGTGCGGCGATCGTTACGGGAGCTCAAGCCGTCAGGTACACGTGGGTTGTTGGAGAACTGTGGCCACTCAGAGTGCTTGTCACCTCGTGCGGAGAATGAATTGCGTGGTGATGTTTGCGAGCGATGCGCGAGATCCAGAGCAGCAGACGAAGTGGTAATCTTGCGGTTTAATGTCAGTTTAAAGTAACGCAAAACGCAGGTAAAGTACCCTGTTGGCATAGGATGCAAATTTGTCCTCGTCGGAAGTTGGGAGATGCCTCATTGCGTCTAGGAACGATGAGACAGGCAAACAATATTTAGAGTTGACTTACTATGCATTTCCTGGTCCAATTGCTCGTCGAGCATCATTCCCACATTATACTGTTGGCCACGAGGGCGCTCCTCATCCCCGTATCTCCCGCGAGTCAAGAGTGAATGCGTCACGGCGCCAGGGCTAGGCGTCGCTCGAGATGGACGCTCTCCAACTAAGGAGAGACCTTGCAAATGACCAGCAAGCTCCTCGTCGTGACTGCTTGCTGAAGTGCGACGGCTGGCTGGCATACTTTTAGCTCCAGCAGGTCGTCCATAGTGACCATTCATTCCATGACCGGAGCCAAGCTCTGGGGACCGATGAACGGAAGGCGCATAAGTGACTGACTTTCTCTTATCCGCAACCGCAGAACCAACTGCTTTCGAAAGCGTCTCTGCATCGACCGAAGAGTGAGAGAGAGCAGCCCTAACAAGATTGTCGCCATTCAAAACCGCGTTCACTCTTGGAGGAGTGGTAGGCGCAGAGACCGCAAGATGGGCTGAGCTGGTCGGGTCGTAAGGAATGCTAAGCAACTCCTGGGCTTGCTGTTGTTCAAGCGCGCGCATTTGATCCTCGAACATTTTCCGCTGCAATAACCTTTGACGCTCGTGCTCCAAGCGCTTCAATTCGACGCGCTTCGAGACGGAAGGTCAATTAAAAGGGGAAATGGAGGAGGGTGATGAAGGAGACTCACAGCCGACATATCAGGCATATTAGTACCCAGTCTCGCAGCCTAAAAGACACAATAAGGTATTGTGAAAAGTGAGACAGCGAAGGGATGAAAAAATGAACTTACCGAGTCTGCGAGATCGAGGAAAGCAGGAGGACTCTGCTTTCTCCCGTCTGAGGAACGATTATCGGAGGAAGCATTAGTGTTTTCAGTTGTAATCATTGCAAATAGCAAAAAAGGTTGAAAGCTTTTCTTCCAAAGGTGTGAATGACAGAAAACAGATCGAGGAAAGCGAAGAGAGATTAGAAAAATAAGCCTAGTTGCACACAAAGATCCTTGATGAAGAAAAGGTAAGTGATAATGAAAGCAGAGCGCGTCGTAAATACCGACCTGCAAGGCAATTTTGAGCCCGTCTATAGTGGATTGATGGTACAAAGCAACTTAGTGGGCTGAGCGGTTGAAAGGTCAGAGAGGATGTGGAACGTGAAGTAAGACGAAGACAAGCACCTTTTTTCAATTCTCCAGTTTTTTGACGACTAAAACTTGAAAGGGAGAACGGTGAAGTTTGAGTAGTTATGAGCAGCGTATTTAAGGCACTTCGCTAGCCGGCGTGGGTGAACTGGCAGAGCAAAAATCCCGGAAGGACCCCGTTTTTTAAAGTCCGCCGGAACGGCAGCGGTACCCAAATCTTTCGTAATCGCCGATCCCTCTTATCCAAATCAAGTTCCCTTCTTTCACTACCGTTAAATTTATTCATTCACGTACATAGAATGAGACTAGAGCATCCTCTGTATTGACTTTGTCCGGTCTAAGGGCCTAGAGCTGGACCCTCCAAAACGACCGGCTGCGGCTACTAGTCTCCCTCCATAACCTTTTGCTTACCGCCCGCGGTCGCTTTGCGGAGCTCGGACGCTAGTCCGACCACTCACCTGTCAAACTTTTCAAAACAGCGCGCTTAGCAAAACGAAATCTGTCCATTAGAGTCCTGCAAAAGCTCGCCTTCATGAAGATATGTCGCAATTCATATAACACGTCGCACATCATCTCCGCTTCCCTCCATTAAGACATCATGAAGCACGCGCAACAACAGCGCAAGGTGCAGCGGCAGAAGCATCATCCACAATTTTCTCCATCGGCTCCTTGGTCCCTTCACTGACACTCACTTCTCCCTTACCCTCCTCACAATCAACCACAACACCTCGAATAGTCCGCCGATCCTCTTCATCCTCCCCAATCCTCAAATTCGGACCCGACAACCCTGATATCGCACCCTGAACCCCATCTTGTGCTTCCTCACCGGTTTCAGGGTCCAATTTTACCGACACCCGACCGCTAGCAGAAGCGTTCCGCGAACGTAAAAATCCCGGCAGAGGCGGGAAACCAATTGATAGTTTCGAATACCGAGAGAAGGTACCACCTTCGGTAAATGGTGCAGTTGCCGTAGGCGTCGTTGAGCCACTCTCGGGTGGAGTGGTACTCTCGGCCTCTACCTCTGCAGGCAATTCACGCGGACTATGATCAGCTTTCGGACTGACTGGCGTGAGCACTAGTGCAGGAGGCAGCGGGTGTGTACGTAGCGGTGTTGCGAGGCCAGAAGAAGCTGGTGAATCAAATACTCGAGAGTTGCTTTATAATAAACAAATCAGACGTGAACACAGTGCGAAGACTTGACTCACTGAATGCTTGCGCATTCACCATCAGTAAGTGTCAGAAGCAAATTTTTCAAATTAGGTAGCGTGTGTCTCATATCCAGCGCTCGTAAGTCGCGATCTGCCATGAGCTGCCACCGTCGGTAAAGGTCAGACACCGACGGACAAGGCCCACAATCGAGCTCACCATTTCAATATCCTTGTTGAGCAGGAACACGCCATACTCAAATCGATATGTGTCAACGCCTTTCGAGAATAGAGGAAACCTAATTCATCTTGTCAGCTGATGGAAATGGTAATGCACGAGGCATCAAGTTTACATTCTTGGACCAACCATGGCGGAGATGTTATCTCTGATCAGACTCCGACTCCCTATGCAGGTGATAGGATACGTGAGGCCTTTGCCCATATAGATAGCCAGGCGCTGCACTAGCTGTGCGGCCAAACCCAACGCAGTGGCTACTGCATCTTCAGTCACTTCCTTATGGGAGGCCAGCGACAATGGTGGGGCAGGCTCGGTCGTGTCGAACGGGATAGGCAACGGAACGGCGAGGATTGTAAATAGCAGCTCTGAGGAAGAAAGCAGCTCGATAGGATATATTTTTGACAGGGTTGAGATCAAGGCCGTTCGTTTAACTGGAAGACGCCTCCGAAGGGCATCAAGGCACCGCCTGTACATTTGCCAATCAACTTCCACTCAAGCATCAGCACGGAGAAGGACAAACTTCTGCTCAGCAACCTCCACAGCAGTCTGCCGGAGGTTAGCCTGCTCTTCGGCATGCATCAACCCGGCAGTCGAAAGTATGTCTCTCCGCTGTTTTATCTCCTTCCGCCGAGAAGCAATATCTTCGCGTACTATAAAGTAATAAGCACGGGATACATATCGGCAAACATAAAGGTCTCACACAGACAAGCCCGTCCCAAGATCTCTTTCGCTTCATATTGTCGATCTTCGATACGCGCTTCACGTTCCGAAGCCTCCCGATTCTATTGGATCTCATTTAGAACCGTTCGCGGGAAACAATCCGATTACAATGCATGCACGTACCAAAATCGTAAAAACATCGTTGTTTAATGTTGTGTCTATTTGCCGGATCACATTCGCAAGCGACTCCTCGTGGTCGACGATGCATGACCAGAGCGTAACGAGCCTAATTGGTGATGTCAGAGGATATCATATAGATCGTCAACGGTACTGACTGCAGTAAATCCTGCGAACTCGCAGTTCTGGCATCTGCCCTGCGTGATCTGCGTGATCTGTTAGGCTGTTCAGATGTCCGGGTGAGATGAAAATGCGTTGGTGTAGCCTGGTCGGCAGACTGTCCAAACTTCCGAATTTCTGTCTCTGGTTCAGAAAAGTACGTAGTCGGAGAAGGAGAGCGTGAGTGTGATTGTACCCGCGAAACTGAACGGGCGGGCAAGTAGAACGTTTGCGGGCAAGTGGAAAATGTTATGAAAAGGGTATTGGACGGGAGGCGCGAAGGATGAGCCTCCAACTAGTTGAGTGATTAGAAAACATTAGAAAACGTATTTGATTGGGCATACCTCAGGTGTCAGAGGAACAAGGTCTGCCGGGGTGACATTCCATTGTTCTAGGACAGTCCATTCAGGTCCTTCTCTATTAGGATCAGTCACCAACATCTCCTTCTGTTTTCCTTTGCCATCAAGTGCAACTCCACCGATAGGATGCCGACAAGTCTTCGCCATGAGCTCAATCTTCATCGTATCGGCACTTAAATCCGTCCATGGAGCAAACTCAAATTCTGACCGTGCGTCAATCACGAAAGAAGGGTTCGTCGAGGGTCGGTGGATAGGCGATATATAGTTCGGCACGGTGCGAAGCGGAGGTGGTTCTGGAGACGCTGGGGAAGCTGGGGGCGATGGTAGCTGGCTCGTTGTGAGGTTATGTGGGACAGAAGCCGAGGACTTATGTGTTTTAGGAACCATTCGTGGTGCAAGGGACGCTCCTGCTGTCCTGGCTGGCAGTGTACCTTTTCTGAGGGAGATAGAGGTGCGGGTTAAGGAGGAAGGTTCCGGTCGGGATAATGATGCAGCCTTGGAGGCCTCCGTACTGTTCGGACGTGACATTTTGGAAGCTTTGCGCACACTGGTTACCGAGTTAGGATGGACAAAGTCATTGGAAGTGGAGGAGCGTGCGCGTGGAGCACTTTCAGCACGGGTTCGTTGTATGGTGGGCAATGGAGACGGAAACGGAAGAACATCCGGAGGGTCCGGAACAGTGATTGAAATAAATGTCTCCACAAGGCGGGATTGAACAACTTTCTCCAATGTCCTCTGCGAATAATCGAAGAATAATGACGAAGATGAAACGGTAGTCAAGGTCGAAGGCGCCTGCGTATTCGAGGTCGAGGAGAGGGCGTTGGTCGTAGATGCACTGAGGGACGAGACCATGGAGCTGGTGCGCGCCCGATTACCGAGTTTTATTGTAGGTGTGGTAGCACTAGTTGAAATGGTGCGGGAGATGGCGTTGCTTCTTTGCGTGGGCTCCACGCTCCCTCCTCCTGAGAAACTGACTTTGGAGTGGGTTCTCCGACGACCTCTCCCGTCGCCATCGTCCAATATTGAAGCATGATCATCTATGCGCGCACTTCGAAGGGTATTGACAGAATTTGTGGAGATCCGCCGCGAGCGTTGTCGAGAAAGGGTTATATCAAGGTCGTCGGAGAAGTTTCCCAGAGACGTGAATTGGGAGTATTCAGCAGGACGAGCGAGAGCAGAAGCAAATGCATCTCGAACAGGAAAAGGTGTTAGATTTCGAACTTGGATTGAAGTTATGTGACGCAGACGCCTTTGGAAATACTCCTGGTTGTGCGACGCTTGAGGAACAAGGGCAAAGAGCATCTATGAACGTACCTGGTGTTCGACGTTGACGCTGTCCGAGCACGTCGTTAGCGTTGTGTCATGGACGCTGTGTGACATGTCCTGTAAGCATATATAAGTTCAATGAGAGCTCTTCCGTCTACGTGACGCAGTCGGGTGTCGGAGTACTAGCAATAGAGTCTTGTTCAAACTTTCCATTCCGGGTGTAAACATACCGTTGACCCCGTTTCACTGCCTTGAGAATCAGAAATAGACACAGGGCGCTTCTCATGCCGCCAAAACCAAAACCACGTAAAGTCGTAAAGGCGCCAAAGAGCGCGTCTTCCCAGACCAAGTTCACAGTGCTAAAAGACACGCCATCAGACTCTGCGATGCCTCCTCCACCCGTACCATCAAAAGCCATGGCCATTCTCGAGCCTGAAATCAATGCGCTCATGGATTGCTTAAAGGTGAGTTATAACCTTTCCAAATGTGACTGACGCTATCTCAGTCTTTTGACAGAACGCGGTGGTAAGAACCGGTCAAATTTATTCATTTCATGCCGATTCTCGAAGACTGTACGTGGCTTAATAGTTGTCAACCATCACCGTACTAACTGTCAGCAGCGGCATTAACAGATATGCCCCATATCCACCTCGTTCTTTGACAGATTCACTCGGACGTGAGGTCGAAAGATTCGATCAACTTTATGATGCTATGGAGTCGCGTTTGGTGAGTTACCAACTTCTTCAAATCGAGGTACGTCTTCTAATAATGTCCAAAGCTTCGAGCGATCGCAGTGCTAGAAAGAGACCTGGCCCGTGAGCAGCATCGCGCTCGCGAAGCCGAGAACGCCGCGATCGCTACCCGCACTCGTTCCAAATCCACATCAGAGTCTCCCACCACGCGCAAGATTCCTTTACCTCCACTGGAGGTTAACACAGATGTCGTCATGGGTCCACCAGCTCTTCCGGCCCAAGCATCTCCTCCCCAAGGTCTTGCGAATCCTACTCGCCGCGGATCAACCATTTCCCTATCATCCCTGCACCGTCCCCCTTTCCCTCTCAAACTAGACCTCTCCTCATCTTCCCTCCGAATGTCCGCAGAAGAAGCCGCTTTATTTTCCCAGAGTTTACCCTCTCCGGTATCCCTTGCGCCCAAATCAGCTCGCCCTTCAGCTCAAACGGAGTTAGACCTCATGGCTGCATTTGCGTCTGCAACTGCCGGTTCTTCACAGCACGTTGAGATTGACTTAACTGTCGATGATGATCCCCCTATGGCTCCCATCGATGCGTCCTTAGGAAATTCAGCAGACAAACCAATTGAGCTCGATCTTGACTCCATCGACATGGAAATGTCAACCATGACAGACCTTTTCGGAGATGGAACCGAAACAGGTTCAGGAGAGAACAGTGGGGTAGAAGGAATATTTTCCCCCATCGCCCCTGACTCCGGTGCTTCAAACCCCGCAAAAGAGTCCCAAGAAGGCGGGCTTGACATGGAAATGCTTGGCGCACTATCAGCAGTGGATAATAATAATCACGGTAATGATGTGTTCGGACCATCAGATGTCAATGGACTGCAATCTGAGCAGCATTCCTCACTTGGCGTCCAGAGTTCGCATCCTGGAAATGTGGCACCTTCCCCTAGCGCGATTCTCGCCAGCTTTGCTGCTTCTCAATCAGATGGGACCACTCACCAGCTTCCGGGTGGGGATGGCAATTTCGATTTGTCTACTCTTGATCTTTCCAACTTCGACTCTACCTTCTTCCATCGGTCTCCGGATATGAACTTGATGGATATGGAGGCGTTACTGAACTCCATGGGACAGGGCGGGGGCAACTCTGATGGGACAAAACCACCACCATGAACTCATCACGAGTCGTTGTTCACTTGCAGTTATCAGCTTGCTCAAGTTAATGATGACATAGACGTGATGCTACAGCAAGCTATCAGGATGGACTAGCTTCCGTTCGTATCGCTAGCCACCACTTATCCTAATGAGTAAGCTTCTTACCAATTAGCCACACCTGTGACCTGTACCTGTCTGTGTCCTCCTATCAGTCTTTGGCGAACTCAGTCCTTCCCAAACGCAATGGAAGAACTTCACAAGCTTCGAAATTCGAGCCACACTTCGCGGGGATTCTCATCTGGAGCTTCGCGATCGCAGCTACGAATCTGGACGTGATTCTGAGCTACTCTGAGCCCTCTGATTGGTGGAAAGCACACGGTCACGGCATACATCATACGGAACAGAAGGCGCTGCGTTCTGGTACCTACTTGTCAGCTGCATCGATTTCTCGAATTAATTCGTCACCGTGCGTGCATTAAAGTATAAAATAAAATGTCTAGGTTCGATGTTACAGCAGCAGAAGTAACGCGAGTCTCCACGGACAGTCATGGTGGTCATTCGTTCGTTCGTTTACACTTCCCTGTTGTGTGTATCAAATCTCGCGGAAGCAGTGGAAGGGCATCGTGGCCTTTCTGGGTCCTCCCATCAACACGTAGCTCGTTATCTAGGAAAGCCGAGGCAATTCGGTCAGCCTCCAAACGCAGTCAGGTCAGTCTAGCGCCGTATCTTCGTTCAGCGGTGTTTAACAATGCAAACGAAGATATGCATTTCAGCATTCTGCTTCGCAAGCATCCAGTAGCAGCGGAACGTCGATATTGACATCCATACCGATCGCTACGCCTTCAGCTTCTCTCGTCTCTGCCACAAGTGTTCAATTTACCAGTGCTATCTCATCTACTGCTAGTGCGCCTGCTAGCAATCCAACACACGCATCAAATTCAAGCACCTTACAAGACATCGCCACCATTCACTCTCGGCGATTGAACACAATCATAGACAGCATCACAGGTGACCCAAGTAATATCTCAACTTGGTCCGTTCCTCTTGCCAAGTTACCTGACTGTGCTGAAGTTACCCCTGCTTCAGGCTCGCAGATCTTCAGGCAGATGGTAAATGGCCTGACTCTGACGTCGATTACACAGCGGGCTGTGATGGTCGGAAAGCAAGCTGGCCAGCTGCAGATCACTGGGTTCGCATCAGTCAGTTGCCCGATACCCAACTCGATGTGATATATACTAACTGTACAATTGCTTCTCTACAGGAACATTAGCTGCTGCCTGGCATGGGGGGCTCCAAGGTTACGATAAATACGTCAACAGTTCAACACTGTTCACTGCTATAGGCAGCGCCATGGACTACTGGTTTAATAATGACTTTACGAACGTCGGCTGTCTCGTTGAAGGAGGCACCGACAGCTGTCCTTGCGGCACACCTGGTTACTGGAACACGAACTGGTATGGCAACGTGCGTCTAACCATTCATGTTAGCTTCTCGAGGCCTGATGACATTGCCCCAGGTCATCCTCATCCCCAGTCTCGTTGCAGAGTCCTGTCTTCTCCTCAACGACACCCTGACACAGACACAATTAGGCAACTGTACCAATATCTCCCTGCGTGCGTATGGCGCTTTCGATCATGGATATGGCTTCGAAGCTGGGGCAAATATCCTGGACATGGCTAAAACAGGTCTCGATCAAGGTCTACTTGTGGTCAATGTTTCTTTGGTCTCGGACGCGTACAGGAGAATACATGATACCATCGTCGTACAGGCAAATATCAGCAGACAAGTTGATGGGGTAAGCATCCCAAAAGTCCTGGTGTGCTCAGTTTCTGAACGAATTTTGTTTGATAGATTCAGTCGGACGGCTCCTTCGGGCAGCACCGAGGGTTGCTTTACAATGGTAACTACGGGAACGTCTTGTACGCACGCATTTTTGTTTTGTTTTTTTGTGCATATTTTAAATATGCTGGATAGCTCCAACGATGTTCTCGTTTTCGAGACCGCAGCGGCCGGGACTTCATTCACAGCTGGCAGTGAGCCAAGAACTGCCCTCGAGACATTGTACGACGGACATCGATGGATGATAAATATTAATGTCGAAACACAGGTTCGTGCGTGAATTTTCTGCCCCAGCAACAGCTAAATGGTTGTTTTAAGGTGTTGCATTGGGATCTTGTAAGTTTCAACCACAACTACTAAGCATCTCTCATGGACAATGCAGAGCCCAGTGGGTCGCTTCATAAGCTCACCAGTGGCCGCTGGCCAGTAAGCATTCAGTTTTTTTGTTGCAGTCCAACCGAATTGACCTCTGACATAGGGCGAGTGCTGGCATCCGAACAAACCTGTCAATGGTGGAAGAACTTGGCAAGCAATGGAATTCGGACGTTCTCGTTAACTACGCCAGAAGTCTTTCGGCGAATACAACTAATGCAAACGCAGGGGCATTACTTGGAAACCGTATGTTCTTTAACAATGATTACATGGTAGGCCTGAGGCGTCCCTGAGCACTCTATATTGAAACTCAAAAACTCAATAGGTTACTCGGGGTTCTGGCTACGTTACGTCTCTCAAGATGTACTCAAGAAGAACCAGAAATACCGAGTGCACAAACTCACAGAACGTGAGTCTTTCCCTCCCGTCAAAATTATCGCACTTATTCCCTGCAGCTTCTTGGTTTCCACCTCGCTGATGGCGTCGTTTACACATACCTCCAAGGCGATGAGTACGAAGATATAGCTGCCGCCTGGGACTGGAACCTCATTCCAGGTATAACCGTCGACTACAACGCTACCGCCCTGGATTGCGCACACACCAATTATATCGGACAGGAAGCATTTGTCGGTGGTGTCAGCGACGGACAAGTCGGCGTCGCAGTAATGCGCTATACCAACCCCATCAGCAGGTCCTTGTCGTGGCAAAAGACATGGTTCTTCCTCGAGGACGACGTTCAGTATGTGATGATCGCCAACATCTCCTCGAAGACGAATGCCCCTGTATTTTCTGTTCTCGACCAAAGACGTTTCAGAGAGCCTGGTGTATTTGTCAATGGTATGGGGACTTTCGGGGGGAACTTCACAGACCCCCACACCATGTGGCACGGTGACGTCGGGTACGAGTTCCAAGAAGCCAACGGAACATATGAGCTATCCGTCGAATGGGGCAACAGGACAGGTGACTGGTCCAGCACAGGGATCTGGTCTGGTCAAGAAACAGTCAACCTGTTCGCTGCTTGGTTACACCACAAGGACCTCAGCACCCCGATCTCCTACGCAGTATACCCTGCAGTTGACTACAGCACCTTCACTCTCAAACGCGCTTCCACTCACTTGACTGAAATCCAGAACAACGCTTCTGCGAGCGCTCTTGTGGATGAAGACCATCACACGGTCTTTGGTGTCTTCTGGGAGGCATCAGGCGGTTCTTTGACATTCACCGACGAGGTTTACGGTTCTATGAAGATCGAGTCAAGTGCTCATGCTACTTTCATTTACCGTATAGACACGGGCAAGCTCACTGTGGCTGATCCGTCACGAAAGTCGCCGCACTTGACATTCAAAATTTCTGTGGAAGATGGACTGGGAGGACCCTGTGAATGGGGAGGGGAGAACAGTGTTACCGCGCATTTTGACATGACTAGAAGCGATTTGGCAGGCAATAGTGTCAGCCAGATCCTGAATTACTGATAACGTCTCGCTACATACATGTTTGCATGAACACACTTACCCTCACGCACATAGATATCCTGGTCATTTGGCAAATCATCTTATACCCCAATCATACCCTGTTGTGTTCCGAGTCCACTCGTTTGAGATCAAGCTACAACTTGAATGATAATAAATCTATACAGTTCCCGTCATTAAATACTTTTCCAGTTTCTTCCGTAGAGGATGACCATCGCGTACGCCGGTAACGCGCATTGCATTTGCAAGTTCTGTCACCAGTCTCTTCCTCTCCTCCACATTCACATCTTGCTTTTCTAGTAACTCCCTGACAGCTCTGGCAAGACGCCCCTTCGGTAAATTAGGCGCGTTCCCATTATGAGCCCCTGGCTTCCTCCTCTTATTTCCCTTTAATTTAGGGACAGCCAGCAAAGGCTCCATAAATTCCGTTCTGAACCGTCGGAGCGCCAGCGCAGACAACGGTACGACACGGTCAAGCGGACTTGCCGCCTCTGCACACGACTCAGCCTGCGCAAGCTGCTCGCTCGTCCCCCCTTCATCCCACCCCCACTTCCTCAATTCCACAGTCCGCCTCTCCTTCAACTTATTCGTAATCTTCTCTTTCGTATCCCCGTCCTGTATAGCCTTCGCAACAGCATCGAAAATATCGCTCAGAGTGAGCCAGCCTCTGTCTTCGTCGACGGCGCGTTTCACATAGTGTCGGTTCACATAATTAAGGAGACGGTTCACGGAGTGTGCGCCAGCGGCGTAGCGGTTGAAACACGGGACGATGTAATGGATCAGAGATGAATCATCCTCTGGAGCTCCAAGTAACAGCTCCCGAGCGACTTCCGCATAGTACTTGTCGATATGCTCATACAAATCCGTTCCGCTAGGCGTAAGTCTTTCGCGCTCCTTGTTAGTGCTGACAGCTTCGACTTGCATCGTGAAATAGTTGTAGGTTGCTGTGTGTATACCCATGTGATATGAAACGTCGATAACGGGCGCTTTCTCAGTTGAGTTTGTGGGCGAGCGGATGATGTGGTTTAGTGCTGGGAGTAGATATCCCCAGAGGGAGGATAGAGATGCAGAGGGGTTGGCACTGCCTGCGGACGGATTGGGCATTGGTGGCAGGAGCACCATAGGCTCGGCTTGCTTGCCTTTGCCTTTGGACATGGTCGCAGTGACCTAAAAACTGAAGATGTGACACTTGGATGACACCCTGTTAGACGGAAAGCCGGCCTGGTGTGTCAAATCACGTGATATTCGCCGAACTTTCGCCGGG
>QFEN01000024.1:26903-99637 GCA_003316125.1 Auricularia polytricha
ATGCTACAGATGAATGCGAGCGTGATTAAGATGTGTCTAAGGCGTTCTTTGGGTGAAGTGAAAGTATATGATATCACAAAAAAGTTCAGTAGGCTGGAAAAGTGGTGTACGAGTGAGACGAGTTGGTATCATAGCATGACGTTGAAAATGTGTCCCATGAGAAGGCAGAAAAGTCCGGAGGGGATGTCAATGCGGAGATATTATCGCCGTCGTTCTTCTCTGAATAGTTCATGAACAAGGCTGCGGGTTCGCTATAAAGTGCCACGGGCAGTGGAGAGAGCCTGGCACTTTGGTACAGAGGAAACAAATCAGGCTGGGTAAGGAGCAATGGGTGCGCTGGCGAAGTGCTCGACGTTTGTTGATTGGTGTCATACGGTGCTTGGTAAGACTGCTCGCTATATTCGTAGGATTTTGGAATCGTCTTGATCATAGTGAGCTGCATGGAAACGTTGAGAGAATGTTAGATGTCGAGAGAAAATATGCGTACCGGTGAAGACATCTGAGTGACATATGTAAAGTCGTAAATCGGAGCACTAGTTGACTTTGAAGGTGGCAAAAGAGGACTGCGAAATGGTTGTATATCACATCCGGCAGAGTCACGTTCACAAGGTTGTAATCCTCGTATGCCCTTCGATGATGACCCACTTCTTGAATCGGGGGATGTTGTAGAAGTCGTTACTTTCATGGTGTCGTCGATTTCCTTGACTGCGACCTCGAGTTCTTCGCCGTGCTTGCCTGCCAAAAGCAGTTCAGCGACTTGCTCGCAGCGTCTCTTGTCTTCCGTGCCATTCCTCTGAACTTTTCGTTTGGTAGGCTTTTTGGCACGCAGAACAGGATGAAACCTGTAGTTTGGGTACTTCATTGCATGGATGGCCTTCTCCGTTGCAGCCTTATTACGCCAAACCTGTTTCTCTGACTCGGAGAGGCGATTCCAACAGTGCGCGATTATACGCGTGATGTGGCGATTGTCATGCTCAACACTGGTTCCGATTTTCTGTGCAGCAGCGAATGCGGAGCGGAAGAGCATGAAAGCATTCCGTGGACGTGGGACGTGATCTGGATCTTTGCTACGCGAGTAGCCACGAGAACATGGTATGGGCATGCTCGCAAGAGCAGCGGAGGAAGGGAAGGACGGTGGGAAGGGAAGTTCTGAGCCCAGATTTGCGGCATTTTCACCCGATGTTGAGGAAGTGGAACCATACGAAGAGGAGACCGATTCTGGAGGAGAAGGTATGTACGCCGACACTGATTCAACTCGGTGCCATTGGAAATTAGGAGGGACAAGAGGACTCTGGAATGGGGGAGGCGATAAGAAATCATAGGTTGGATGACCGTTATGATCCAAGAGATCTAATGTTAAATGGTTAGTTAGAGAGAGCAGAGGGTTTCTTGTACGAACCGTAAGATGAGATGGAGTTTAAGTCGAATTGAATAATCTGGGGGTTAGGGACTGCCATGGTAAATGGTGGGATGCAAGCAGGGTGCTAAAATGTTTGGAAGTCATACTATCAGCTCTGCCCTTTATAATCGGGACTGCAATGGCGGAACTTGGAGGCAAAATTAATGCTTACCCTTTCACGTTATCACATCGTGATATCCGAGTCTCCATTTGAACTGTTGTCCCTCGTTGTGATCACATTTAGATGTGTGATATCTAGTAAATGCGGTGCTCGCTAGATGCCGAAAGCACGTTGCACAAGGGTCATCACAAATTTGGCAGAGCTCCCCAATTTTCTTTACTGTAGCACGTTTTCCGCAAAATGCCGTGACTCAGATCTTCGGTTCCCCTATCTCACGTGATAGGGCGGGAGTCGGGACATGACCATATAAGTCTCGAGGGCAGTGTACAACGTGGTGACCATGGCACCATATTTTCCACACGCGCTCACCGTCGGTGATAGGGGCCCATTATTTAAACCTCCTCTGTTCCCACTTTACTCTTCCCAAGTTTGCCATGCCCCCTCGCAAGAAAGCTGTCCCTTCCACCGACGTTGCGAAGCCAGTCTCATCGCGGTCCACCAGGGCTAGCACGAGGCAGGCAAGCGTCGCACCTCCTTCTACTACGGTTGCAGCAAAACCTATCTCCAAACCAAAATCAACCAAGGCGAAGCGTGTCCGCGCAGATGATGAGGCAGATGATGCCCCTTCTAAAAAGACCAAGGTGGACAAGGACGATGATACTAGTGACAACAAGGCGGACGACGAAGATAAGAAAATGGTAAGTGTTGGAAGCATAGTAATCTATACAGCACAGATACTCACCTGTCAACTTCCAGGTCACTGTTGTGAAACGAGGTGCTGCTCCAGTAGACCCAATGTCTGGCTTCATCAGTAAGTAATTTATGTATGCTTTGAGGGTGTGTTGAAACGACTGCAATGTCTAGTTACACATCAAGTCTACTCGAATGATGACAGTGTTTGGGACGCGATGCTCAACCAAACTGAGGTCGGCTCTAACAAGAACAAGTGAGCACGCGCATGCATGAAAAATTCTTCATTCTTATTCAGGCACATAGATTCTATGTGATACAGCTTCTGCATCCCACTGGCAATGATACCCAATGCACCCTCTACACGCGTTGGGGCCGCGTCGGTGAGTTTGGTCAAAGCCAACTCAAGGTTGGTCGCAACGTTTGATTTTTGCATGAGAAACTGATTATCGCAGGGGCCATGGCCATCTGTTTCTGCCATCAACGAGTTTAAGAAGCAGTTCAAGTCAAAATCCGGTGTTGCGTGGCCTCAACGCTTTGGCATGGTCGCTGCGAAGGGTAAGTAAATATTTTCTTGTTGTCTAGTCCTCACATGAACACCGGATAATCAGGAAAATACACATGGTTAGGTAGATGTATTCACAGGTTCAACGTGAAGCGGCTACCTGACATTCCCTTCAGAGCGTGCATTCGAGGATGAAGATAACAAGGCGGAAGGTAGCAGCAGCAACAGGAAAGAAGACGAACCTGTACCAGACTCCAAGCTGTCATCTGAGTTGCAGGTAGTTCGAGAAAATCACCTCCTCATCTGCGCTCACCAGGTATTGGCAGGCATTCTGCAACCTCATTTTCTCATCCAAGTGAGTATCGTAGCTTGAATTCTCGCGGCCCCATCTGATCGATTTAGATTTATTGATGCTCACTTGTCGTCGATGAATTACGATGCCAATAAGCTTCCCCTTGGTATATCAGTTTTTTAGATGGGAATAGTTCGACTACTCACACCACACTAGGCAAGCTCGCCAAGTCGACGATTCTCAATGGATTTGCAGCATTGAAGGTTCGCTCATCAGCACGACAACTTGCTTTGTCTCGAATTTTAATTTAAAAATATTCAGAAACTTGCGGAAGTGGTCGAGTATCCAGATGGCGACTTGGCGAAGTCTCTGGGCGGATTCCAAACTGCCTGTGAAACATTTACTTCGGAATACTATTCGTGCGTCAATTCGAAACGTATAATTCATTGCTCTGATGCAAGCTCGTGGTAGCATCATCCCTCATGTATTCGGGCGTGCGAGGCCCATTGTAATCAGAGACCAGGACCTATTGAAACGGGTAATTCATTCGGCTTCATACCATCCTCGTGCTTACGTTTTCACAGGAACTGAACCTCGTCGACGCTTTGGGCGACATGGTATGCGATCTGTATTCGTGCATATTTCATTTGCTTACAACATGTCATCGCAGGAAATCGCCCATAAACTCATAACTGCCTCTATCGATGTTGACGACGACGGGAAGCCACTTAACCCACTGGATGCGCACTTCCGTTCGCTGGGTCTCCATTCGATGGATCCTGTCGATCGACACAGCTCGGAATTTCAAGCTCTCGCCCGGTACACCTCCGACACGCATGGTCAGACACATCACTTCAAGTCGTCGATTTTACATGCATTTAGAGTGGAGAGAGAGGTAGAGACTTCGGCGTGGCTGGCGAAAGGGTATGATAAGCTTCCTCCTGGTGATCGGATGCTCTTGTGGCACGGTTCTAGGACGACTAACTTCGCTGGTAAGAAATGTGCGAAAATAGTGCAGATCATGAATTCATGGCTTCACGTCAGGTATCCTCAAACAGGGCCTTCGGATCGCCCCTCCGGAAGCGCCTGTTACGGGTGTGTTGCTGAATGTTGCTTATTCCTGCACAGTATACTGAGGTACAGCTCAGGGTACATGTTTGGCAAAGGTGTCTACTTTGCAGATGTGAGTACTTGGCACTTCGAATTCGTGCTCCCTACCGTAAACTAACTTGTTTCCTAGATGATGTCGAAAGTAAGTTCGGAATGGCACTTTTGAATATAAGATTTTGATCTGTATCCCATTTCAGTCTGCAGGCTACTGCTACGCTAGGTGAGTAATACGGCGTTCTCGAAGGGCGTCTCACTAATGATGTATAGTTTGAGTAATCAAATCGGGGTGTTGCTCCTTTGTGAAGTGGCTGTAAAACCATTCCTTGAGATGAACAAAGCAAACTACAACGCCCATGAAGATTGCAAGAAAAGCAAGAAACTGTAAGTGCAATACTGCACTTGTTCCACATGCAGGCTTCTCACCTTGCGCTATTCGTCACGTCAGGGCGACAAAAGGGGTAGGGACGACACAACCTACCAATTGGCAAGATGCTGGTATGGCGCTCGGCCACAAAGAACTTGAGGGCGTCCACATGCCCAAGGGAGAGGCATCGGATATCAACCCCCCCGGAGCCTATCTTATGTACAACGAGGTTCGTGATCGCTACAACTCGCTCCCTGCATTCACTCACCGAGTCACGTCTCGCCAGTACATTGTCTATGATCCATCTCAGATCCGCTTGCGGTACCTGCTCATGGTGAACATGGATTGAGTCAGGAAATATATGCAGTCTCTCTTTTCTACTGTTAGATGCTGTACTTGATGATATTTTCGTAGACATAAATTCGTTTGCTATGTCTTCGACAAATAGATAAATGAGGATTGTTTGTCCCTATTTACGCGTCCATATTACCTCTCCGTCATGTCGACTGTACTTGCAACTCAAGTTCGCAAACACACATCAAAGCCAACGCGTGCAGCAGGCAGGTATTGGAAGGGTAAAGCACCGAAAGGAGTTGCCGAATTTCCATCGGATTCAGATGAAGATGATGAGCAGCCCGAGGTTCAGGAAGAAGGAGATGTGCTTATTGATGGAGAGCAAGACATTGTTGAGGAGGAGGAGGAGGAGGAAACGACGCTTCCAGTGAAGAAAGAACAAGGCAGAGTGGTGAAGACGATGAATCTCACTCTAAAGGATGTCAATATCTCGAGGGAAGGCAAGGTCATTGTCGCGGGACGAGAAGAGTCTGGACGGACCAAACTGGAGGAGGGTACGTGTCATCATTCGGCATGACTCAATTTCGTGCTTAACGTCGTTGTAGATATTGTGTCGGAAGAGGAGTCGGAGGAAGCACCAGACGAAGAAGAGGATGAAGAGGAGGAGAGCGAGGTACGTTTGCTTAAGGCATATACCATGTTTTATTTTGAATTATTTCCAGTCTAGCGAATCTGAGGAAGAACCCTCAAAACCATTATTCCGACCCGTTTTTATTCCCAAGTACGTTTCAAATGCACTTTTCATCGAGTCACTCATTCACCGTTCCGACAGACGAGGTCGGGAAACGATTGCTGAGCGTGATGCAATAGCTCAAGAAGCCGAGGAAGTAGAGAAGCGGAAACAAGAAACTGCCGAAGAACGGAAGAAACAGAGTCATGACCTTGTTGCAGAAAGCATACGGCGAGAACTACTGGAGAGTGCGTTCTTAACCATTCATTACGATTGTTATACTCACATACCCTGAAGAGGAGAAGGAGGAGGTAATACCTGATGTCGATGATGCGGATGGTCTGGATCCTGCTGGGGAGTTTGAGGCTTGGCGGCTGCGAGAACTCGGACGAATCAAGAAGGAGAAGGAGGATGAACTTAGCCGTGAAGTAGAAAGGGAAGAGATTGAGCGGAGACGTGCCCTTCCGGAAGAACAACGTTTGAAGGAAGACCTTGAACGAGCTAACAAGTTACGGGAGGATAAGCCTAAAGGCCAGCAAAAGTTCCTTCAGAAATACTGGCATAAAGGTGCTTTCCACCAGGTATGTCAAATCTTTCATCTGTGTTGTTCTATCACTTTACACCTTAACTAGGATGAGGCAATCCTCACACGACACGACTACACAGAGGCAACTGAGTCTACGGTGGATGTTTCGATGTTGCCCGAAGTCATGCGAGTAAAGAACTTCGGTAAACGCAGTAGAACCAAATACACCCACCTTCTAGATCAGGATACGAGTCAGGGGAGCGGAGGTTTTGGAGGTGCAGGTTCTGTAAAAACAGGTGGTCGATCCACAGAAGGAGGTGGTTGCTTCTTATGCGGTGGTCCGCATCTCAAGAAAGGTGAGGACATGTTGAGGCGTCCTCCTATCAAACTCAATTTTTATTTGGCAGACTGTCCTCAAAATAATCAATTACCTCCAGGAGCCCGCAGTTCCTTAGCTTCTGGCGCTAACGCGGCCACTAGTACATCACGCGCATGGGGCGAGCCGCAATCATCGTGGCGCGACCGGCCCGAAGATAGAGTTGATCGTCGCCGCTCGAAGGAGGGAAGACCAAGGAGGGAGGACTACGCCGGTGACGATAGATCGCGGGAGAGGAATCGCGATTACCACAATTCTGGAACTGGTCGTCGAAGATCACGGTCAAGGTCAGCTTATCGCAGTCGCGTAGACTATGATAACAGACGGAGAGCATCCCCGGAAAGAGACCATGACGGTTTTAGGGAGAAGAAGCGGCGTCTGGACTAAGCCTTTGCTATCTGATACAGCTTTGTACATCGCCTCCATCTTACATATTGAGTAATTGGTAGGAAAGGGTGGCATAGTATTTCACGTGCATTTATTAATATCATTGACCACAGCACATATATACTACTAATACCGATGGCAGATGGCCAACTGATAACAATCATTGTACCCCCGCTGATACCAATCGCACAAGGTGAGTACTGATGAACGACCCTTTGATGACCCCAAATCGCACTTCGTATTAAACTGGACTATGATAGATGGAGATATTCTTGAGAAATATTGCTTTTGCAGTTACCCTGGAAGACTTGACGCTCGAGTTTGCCAAAATACTTCACAAGCCCCCGTTCCCTTCTGATCCCCTTCTTAATTTTGAAGTCCAAATCTTCTACAAGTCACACCCGAATGGAAAGATGGGCATCCTTGCTCTCCCTACGGTGGATTCTGGCAATACTCTCTTGCGTGCTTATGGTGACGTAGGGATTGTCGTCAAAGGCCGCCAAATCCTCCTCAGCAAGAGCACGCAATCAATCCACAAGGCCCGTATTCAGAGGTTGAATACTGTTCCATGGGTCGACCCAGTGAAGCTGCGAGAGGAGAAGGAAAGACTTCTCCAGCAATCGAGGCCTTTCCAGCTTCTTCGTTACTCTTTTGGGCGTTTCAACAGAGATGGTTCTTTTTCTTCGGAATTCAACATTCCTGGCACTGCTGATGTGTCCTGTGATCTGGAGCGTCGGCAGATACGCTTCACCGTCACGCCTAACGATGAACGTGAAGATTACAATCCTTATTTTTCGAGCCCGATTTCTGTTGCGTCTTATGCGCCCCTGAAAATCGCAGAATTAGTAGGTAACCAGGATGATGATACCCACATTCTGTTCATTCGTGCCGATGCACCCCCGGTATTCTCCGTGGATGATAATATCAGTGGAGGCACAAATGCAAGCCCTCAACGTCTGGCGGGTTTGACGCGTCATGATCCCATGCCTCTCGGCAGCCATAGTCTGATGCTGGCCTTCAGTAACCAGCCAGACGCTGAAACGTTCATGTACGCATGTCGCAACCGTCTTCATATGCGGTACTCCCCAGTTCCCTATGTTCGGATTCGCGACCACACCTCTAATCGCAACCCTATCGAGGAACTCCACGAGTTTCTCTCCGAGATACCATACGAGCTTGGCTTCCAGGTGGAAAAGACTGTTGCAGATTTCGTTTTTAGTCCAATGGAAATCCTTTCGCTGAAGGAGGCAATTATCTCGTTGAAAACTGAACATGGCCCTGATGCGCCAAATATATTCCAGTCCTTTGCATCCGAGCACGAAGGACACAATACGAGTCGTAAACCACGCCGTAGACGCCGGGCACAGTGGCATACCAACCAAGAAGATTTAACCTCTCTTCTTGGCCAAGTAATCCACGAGTTCACTAAAGAGCACCAAAAACCCCTTCGTCTTCTAGCTCCTGCACCACAGAGTGGGGTATACCAGTCCTACCATCTGATCCTAACACCAACACGGCACATCCTAGAGGGACCTCTCCCAGACCAGTCCAATAGTGTCTTGCGCAAATACAAAAATCACGAGTGTTTCCTGCGCGTTACTTTCCAGGACGAGAATCGATCAAAGCTTCGCCGGGACTTGGATTCTTCCATTACCGACCTTCTGAAGGAGCGGTATCGCCCCATTCTGCTCAATGGCTATCGCGTAGCTGGACGTCGATTCCAGTTCTTGGGATATTCGATGAGCGGTCTGCGAGATCATTCGGTGTGGTTTATGACACCGTTTACGGATGACAGCGGGACACTGCAGGATGCAGAATCAATACGGCGCAACTTGGTGAGTCGCTTTTGGGCCCTGGTCGATCTTTACCGAACGCAAGTGTTAGGGTGATTTCTCTAAACTTGTCGACCAACCCGCTCGCTTGGCCGCAAGATGGTCTCAAGCCTTTTCTGGCACCGATCCGTCGATAACACTGCTTTCCAAAGAAATCGATTTTGACTATCCTGACATAATATCGGCTTCTTCCAACGTTATGACGGACGGGTGTAGCCCCATATCGGCCGGGCTTGCAAAGGAAATATGGAAGTCTTTGCAGAAGAGCAAGAAGCGACCTGCCAAGCTACGCAATGTTCCATCCGCTTTCCAATTTCGTCTCGGTGGTGCCAAAGGCATGGTCGTCCAAGATCCCACAATGGAAGGCAATCTCGTCCACCTTCGTCCATCCCAGATTAAATTTGATGCACCGGAGAACCTGACTTTTGATGTCCAATCGACCTCAGCGAAACCAAAAGCGATGTTCCTTAATCGTCCGCTCATCGTACTTATGGAGTTCTTAGGAGTTGACACCAGTCGAATCATTGACCTGCAGGACGATGCGATCACCAAAGCTCAATCCGTCCGATCGTCATCCCTCGATGCATCGAAAGTTATCCAGCAACACGGACTGGGAGGATCTTTCCATCTTCCGTCTCTCTTCAGAAATTTGTCGTCCATTTTGCAGCTGGATATTGGAAACACGGAGGAAGAATCGTCTCAGTCACGATGGACAAGCGAGCTCATAGAAAGCTCTTTGCATTGCGCCGAGACACAGATTTTGCGGGAGCTGAAGTATCGCGCCCATATAGAAGTGCCGGGTTCGTATACCTTGCTTGGCGTTTCTGATGAATGGGGCTGCCTCAAGAAGGGAGAAATTTACGCAGCTGTGTTTGATGAAAGGACGGGATTGAATAAGCAAATTTTGGGCGAGGTCGCCATAACACGCAGCCCGCAGATTCATCCAGGCGACATGCAGGTTGTGAAGGCCGTACACTACCCAGAGTTGGCGCACCTGAAGAACGTCGTCGTATTTTCATGCGAGTAAGTCTTGTTTGATGGCTCGTGACAAACGCACACTGACTCATATCCTCGACAGGGGTCAGCGAGCTCTTGCATCATGTTTGGGTGGGGGTGATCTTGATGGCGATGACTTCAACCTAATCCTTGATGTAAGCCCGATTTTCAACACATTCAGCATCTCTCTGAGCATTCTGCAGCCGAAACTGCTGCCAACGCGTTACAGCGAACCCGGAGAGTATCAGGCATTGCCCATCAAAAGGACACCAGCCCCATGTGACATCTCCGATGTCGTGGAATTCGTATTTAACTATGTGAGTTTCATTCGGATTATCGATGCCTACAAAATTAATTATGAATGTAGATCGAGGCGGACCTCGTCGGTCTCATCGCCATACAACATCTTAGGTTTTCTGACCTAGAAGATCCAGGTTGCACAGAGTGCTTGGAACTCGCGAAATTGGCCTCACACGCAGTCGATTTCCCGAAGAGCGGCACACCTGTCAACTTTACCCAACTTCCGAGGTTCAGGTCGAAGAATCAGCCCAGGCCTGATTTTCTTGCCAAAGAAGGCGCTGATCTCAACAGCGACCAGTACTATAACAGTAAGAAGCTGCTCGGTCAACTCTACCGTCGGGTACCAGTGAAGAAGTGGATTCCTCAAGAATGGAACGAGGACTATTCTCCATCTGATGGAGCCACTGTAGAGGATGCGCTCTCTCGCGTGGGCCTCCGTAATCTTGGTCTTTCAGGATTAACCGATCCAACTCAAGAGTTAATCGAGGAGATGACACATCTACTCGAAGCATATTGCGACCAGCTGCTAGCAATCGGGCAGTCGCACACAATTTTGAAACACAAAAATAGCCACGTTTCGGAATCGGAATTGGTGAGCGGGACCATCATGGCAAATTGGTCCGACCATCATCGTCGGCGGGACGCCGTCACTGCGATGAATTTGCAGGTAAGCTTAGAACTTAAAATGTGGCACAAATTTTTTAAGAATAATTTCAGACGCATGAGCTCGTCCGTGCGGTCAGAGCAGAGCTCCAGGCTAAAGACTTGGCGATGTCGGAGACAGAGATGTATTATGAGGAAGAGGATGATTACGATGATTGGACCTTCCGCGAAGAATTCGATGATACGGAACAGCGAAGCATGGGAGAAACGTTCAAGCGCTCTTGGGCTGCGTGGTGCGTTGCAGAAGATACGCTGCAGGAAGAGTCGAGGATGTTCGGAGCTCAGAGTTTTGGCTTGATCGCTCTGGGCAGAATGCTTGAGATTGTGAAGGCGTCTTACATGATGTGAAGGATCGAATACCGGAAGCTGGCCTTCATACCAGTACATTGAAACGGAATTGTATACCATAGGAACTCATGTACACTAAAGTCATTATGAATGGAAAAACGAAGTTTATAGATTCACCGAGTCACTGTGGCAGGGGATTCTGCGATTACGACGGATCATGCTCCGCCTGAATCAGTTTCAAGCACGTGCGTATTGATTATATGCCAAAGACACAATTATGTAAAAGGACTTCAATTTTCAATGACACATATTACAACTTGAGATATGCATGACCTGGTTTCAAAATATGTAACCTACAATAGCAAGAGAAATTACTCGGCGATGCGAAATAATGATTGCCAAAATATGATCATGCATCCAGGAGCTCCCTGGGCATGTCCACGAAAGCAGCAGCCCCGTTACCAATCAGAGCAAGCTGTGTGAGGGACGCTGCAGTCTGGCGGTAAATCCTCTCCAAGGCCGGATGAGCAGGGCGCCCCTGCGACACTAGGGAAACGGTGAGAATACAATCAAGTCAACTAGACGTCGAGCAAACTCACGCAAAATCGCCTGGTTCACTTCCGTTGCAAGACTCACTCTTGCTGCCTGCCCCGCCACCTCCGCTGCATCCCCACCGGCGCCAAGCGGATCTTCAAAAGCCACGATCACGCTCGTGCGCTTGAAAATGGCGCGCATCTCCGGGCGGTCTTTGTACTCTGACTGCAACTCCTGTCCGTACGTCACCGCACGCTCGAGAGCGGTTCCATACTTGGAAGCAGTCACACCGGACAAACTCGAATGCGAATAAGAGGCAAAAGATGCCTTACGCTTGCCTTTGATAGGGATGGCACTGCTGCAGCCGCAAAAACCGTTCGTCGCTTCAGTACTGGAGACATCCGCCTCATCGTCAACGTCCATCCCCATCCCGTCCGAGGCGCCTTTATCTTCTCCACCCACATTCATATTCACCTCTGCCTCCTCTGCACACATCCGCTTCTTCAGCTCTGCTGCTTCCAGTACAAGCTCCACGAATTTACGACATCGTAGTTTGAAGAGCACGAGTCCTGCATCCGCATCAAGCGCTCGTGGGAAGTGTGTTCGTGTGTCAGAAAGCGCAGTGTCGACATCACCAGAGAGCACGGCATGCACGATACGGGTACGGATCTCGATGTCATCCAAAGGTGCAGGTGCGATAGTAGGTGTTTGGGGCACGTCGTCCATGTCCATGATCTGATCACGATCGGACACACGACTCGTAGAAGACGAAGCGAACGTGCTTGATGACTTTAGCGTTGACATTCCTCCTCGAGCAGAGCCCTGCGCCTCGAATGCTCGTGCCGTACGTGCGTATCCGTGATGCGACAAGTACGCAAACACGAGATCATTGATCTGGGATTTCACGTGGGTGTCTGCGGTGGATGTCGACGCTGAGGTAAGATCTTTGTCACTGCCAGCTACTGGCCACGTCCAAGGTGCAGACTGAATGCGCGTCCATGTCGTGTTTCGTTGTTGAAGCACGTGGTCCTCGATGTCAAACTTGAATGGGTCCTGGCCGAAGTTAACCCGCACAGATTCTCCAAGATAGTAAAGCCCGACTGCTGGATAAACATCACAATCCTTGCCGATGTTATCGAAAACAGAGCCTGTGGGAATTCAGAATAAAAGAAGTCCGACAATGGAAGAATGCACACCAAGTAAAGCACCGTTCTTTGTGTAGAATGCGCGATTTTGGCTAAAATCGATACCACAGCCGATGACATCTCCGGCTAATGGGTTCAGAATAGGTAAAAATATTCAGTCGTTATAAAGTTAACGGACCTCCGAACTGGGGACCATATGGTGTGCCCGTCTTCTCAGCAGCAAATGACGATCCGTCATCACCGTGGTATCCCCACGAGTTGTTCTCCCACCCTGGTAAGCGGGACGGTTTAAAGTCGCGGCTCACGAGACTACAAAGGGGATGTCAGCGAAATGAATTTCAAATCATCGAATTATAATCAGACCCAACGCTAATACGCCTGAATTCGTGTTTGAGTACATAGATATTCCGTGCGCAAGGCACTCACCCCTTGTTGCTATTCGTCTTACTGGTGACCTCGATCTCGTAGTAGTATATGCCACAGGCAGGAGGAATAGGGAAGATCGTACGGGCAGCTGCGGCATCTTTTTCAGAGTTGCTTGGAGATCCTGTTTGAATGGGTGTAACGACTCTGGTAATTCTATTGCCTTGGGATGAACTGACCTTGATAAGTGAGATCCCTTCCATCTGCGGAGACGCTTAACATAGGACTTCTATATTGATCACTCCACCTAGTTGGGAGACGCAGGAGGGCGGATGATATTAAAGGATTGGTCTCCTGCTGTTGCCGGGAGGACAGTTCCCTAGGAGGACTCGTGTCTTCTTCGTCGCTATCAGGGCTGGGAGATCTCTGTGCCCTCCTGCTACCGCCAGCATACTCAGTACGGATGACTGTAGAGTCAGGCTTCGGTGACGAGGGAAATTGTGAAGGAGTGTCTGTCTGTAGAATGTGCCGCAGCGCAGAATGGTCAAGGTATGCGGGACGGGGAAATGGTGCTGAGTCGATCGGCAACGGTTGTGCCATAGCTGGTCTCTGAGCGCTGGGCGCCCTAACACCGGCTGCACTGGACCGACGAATACGAGAAGGAGAAGAGGTCGGACAAGTGTTGTCAACTCTAATTACGCGCGGCTCATAGTATATGTGCGTTGGCGTAGTTCCTGTGCCTGAAAGGAGAGCAGGGTTTGGCTGTGTGAATGATCGAGCAGTCGAGCGCATTGGAGGGCTGGAAGCCACAGCAATAGAACTGGATCCACGGATACTACTGATACCTGTAGTAGGGCTACGTTGCGGCCATCCCGGATTCACAAGACGAGGACGGGACTGTGGGGAAGGTGCAAAGGGGATGGAGATGACTGACTCGATATTCCGAGCGGGAGATATAGGGATACCTCCCCGTGGTGGAACGGGAATACTAGCGGACCTTGCGGGTCTACTGCTCATCTTGGAGTGTAGATAACGTTCCTAGTACAAATGCGGGAACTAAGTAGTGAGCCCTGTGCTATGGAGTTTTGTATCTGATAGTTGTATCAGTAACGCAGTAACAAGCAAATTAGAGAAACACACATATGATGGACGTTGACGACAGAAAATGGTTACAAGGCGTAATGATTCGTTGCGGAAGTTTGGCCTACTTATAGGCACTCGAGCTGGACCATCGTCACCGACTCGACTAGTGCATCGAATGTCACGATGTGGGGAACGTCACATAACGTCACATTAAATCACCCTCGTGACCACTTACATGTCACACTGACTACGCGTCCTTACGCACTTGCTTTCAGATCACTACCATGGTGCGCATTCATATCGTTCAGTTGGCAGGTCAAACTAATCATCTGTTTAGGAACCTTCATACCGCATCGTTCCTCCTTCACAGATAAAAACTGCGTCTATAAGTGACACTGCAGGCAGTTTAGGCCTCCATGACACCCTCCAATATGGAATTCGCAGCATTGCAACTGAGACGAGAGGAGCTGAGTTTGAGAACCGTATTGCAAAGGTGTGCTCGAAGTCCATCTTACGATGTGTTCATTTCTGACGGCGTTCATAGTGGGAAGAGACGCAGGACAACGCGAGGCTAAACATGCTGGCCAATCTCTACGGTCCCAGTGCACCTTTGAGGTTGCTTATGGAACGCCAGATTGTGTCCGCCGTGAGTGTGGACGCGTGTGCTACATATCCACAAACTGAATGTATGTCTTCTAGAGTCCTCATATGCCTGCCATGCCGCAGTCAAATATCCATCTCGACATCCTGATGGGCCGGGACGAGACTCTAGACCCGACCGACTTCTTCCTTGGTGCGTGATTTACCTGACACTCACATGATACAATCTGACTACTGGGCACCCACAGGCATGGAGAGTGGTCCACCGTTAAGCATTCACAACGAGATGGAAAAGAAACTCCGACTGTAATACTAGATTGTTGTAATACCTGCTATCCCGTAGTGTCATGACTTCAACAAGGACAGCGCGCGAGATACCAAGTGATGGTGAGCGAGCAGCTCAGATGAAATTGTCATCTACGGATTGAATATACGTGAGGTGCGTATGATAGGAATACAGTTGAATGTGGTGTGTAAATAACAGAAATAACAAACGGTAAAGCACGGAAGAGTACGTTTAATACTCCAGGATAGTATTAGATGTGCTCCGTATGAATTACTATGCAACAGTGAATGACTCTCCGCATCCACATGCATCCTTGATATTAGGATTGTTGAACACAAACTTGGAGCTACAGAAACGAATCACGTAAGTTCTGCGGTGAAGCATCGCATAAAACAGTGTACGACGCACCTAAGCGCATCCTCCTTCCAGTCCATCTCACTGCCTATTATCGAGAAAAGCGCCTTACTGTCTATGAGCACCTTAACCCCATCCTGCTGTACCACCTCGTCAAATTTTTCCGGCTTGTCCACATAGTCAAGGTGGTACGACAGGCCAGCGCAGCCCTTGTTTCGCACACTTATACGAATTAATTGTGGTGTCGGACTGTTAAGCAAGCCACGCAGCCGCTGTATCGCAGTCGGTGTCTGCAACGAGTAATCAATCTGATTGATACAGCTAGAGTCCATCATCAGCACGTACCATACTTAACACCGCCTTGGTAGACCGAATAGTTGGCCGCGGCCGCTCTGCCTTCGGCGCAGGTGGTGGGCGAGCGGCTACCTGCGGAGATGCTGCATCGGATGATAGTGAATTCGCAGAGGGTACGACAACAGGTGGTGAATCTTTAAGAGGCTGCTTTGAGTTAGAGCTAGAATGTGCTTCCGGTGGTCTCTGAGGTTGAGAGCTTAAGGCGGACATCATCGCACGACGATGAGTGGAGTATATGGCAGATGCGCGTATTGAGTGGACGACGTTGTGTACCGAGCACGAACGACCTAGTGAGGACAGCATCATGGACGGATGGAATGAAGAAGGGCTTGTCAACGGAGCACAAGAACCTCTTCCACAAAACAGACGTGCTTGGTCATCTTACATACGTATAGCCAATCCTGGCACCCTGATTTGACCTGTCACGTGTCACCCACTTACGACATGTCCCGATCGCGGTCAGTAATACCAACTGACTGTTCTACCCGATATTGCGTGCTAGGCCCTCAGAGCTTCAGGGATTAGGCCACTCGCGCTGATAATTTTACCATCAGTATGTGTAGCATATCAGAATCTGACTATATCCATATACATGCCTTCGAAGAACACCGGTTTAAATATACTATCGCAGAAGGGACGATCTGTTCCACGGAACCGGGAAGAGTCTCCAACTTTATTCCTGTGGCTTCCCTTACAAACGGGCATGATGCCAAGGCACACAACGGGATGACGAACCAAGCAATATAACTTTGGATCCAAATACAGGATGACTACAGGTGTCCTCCTAATGACGCCTAGAACAGCAAGAACTTCATCGGTTGTTTTGGAATTAGAATAAGCAATAAAATCTGCTAAGGACATATTCACTCATGAATGTGAGATGATGGCGCGATGATGGTAACAACTTATTCCAATCGGCATGACTGAAAATCGCGAGAATACGCCGATGCGATAGCAATGATTTAATTGTTATCAGCTGTTGCGGCAAAGGTGAGCGTCTCAACGCGCCCCTTTCCCTTGCACTCCTTCTGCAACAGTTCGTTGATTGCGCGAATTTGCGAGGGCTCGATAAGCATAACCTAAACAACCTCGTCAACGGCTTTCAAAAGATGATGGTAAACACATACAGTTTCCCACGTTTCTCCCTTGTCTTCTTTCTCGACCGTCTCAGCAAATGCATGAAACTGTTCCTGCAGACGCTCTCCTTCGGCGGCCGGGACAACGACACGTACCCGCATCCTTGCACGTTGAATCGGCAGTGTTGAGTGACCCTGTATGAGTCGCAGTGTTTCCGCTACCTGTCACTCCTTGATGAGAATAGTGGCGTGCGATGTCAACGGATGATCACCCACTTGACTCTTAGCGTTCTTTCCCGCTTTCACACTCACACCTGCTTCAGCCATAGCCTTTTCGATCATTCCGACAGGATATGGACGTTGAGTGGCCGGATCGACACATTTCTCCGCGACTAGTGTAGCAATCTCCTTGCGGAGAGAAGCAAGGTCGTGATCACGTTCTTTCTCTCCCACTTGAACTTCGCCTTTCTTTAAGATCTACAGCACATATAAGCAAAGGCTAATGTTGTTGAAAAGGACAGACCTCTTTGACGACATCACCAACTGTAGTGGTACCAAATGCTTTTTGGAGATCGTTAGACTTGGCAACCTCGCCTTTGGATACATTCACGAATACGTTTGAAATTTGGAGGACATCATCTAAACTCGTCTCTCTGCGCAAGAATCTTGCGTTAGCCGCGGAGCTAACATGTGTGTGTGATCACCTACACTCCATTTCTCCATTCCTGCACCTTGTTTTTGTAGCAGGCAATCTAAAGCTAGACCGTTAGACGATGTAAGTAAATAATATATCCACACCCCACCTCAAACCGTTTACCACCCTTCTTCAAGCGTACGATAGATACATTTGTGAGCCTGTGCTTCACTTCGGATCAGCGCAAGACCCCTAAAAATTGTCAACCCAACACTGACTTTATTTGATTTGATGGCTGCTGGATAGGCATCTCGATTCAATGATACAGTACGTTTCGACGTATGAGGTGATGATACAGACACAGTGATGATGAGGTGAGCGAAATGAATGACGCATTGTCTTTGTTTGTTCGCCATATTAATATTAGATCAGGTGTGACACCCGTCACGTCAGTGGGTTGGGCGGTGCAATACAACGCAACCCATCGCAGCACTTCAAGCCGCCTTCAATTATTTGGAAGACTCTTCGTCCATCCGAAAACCCGAACTTCTTAGCCGCATCAGGTCGACAATTCACGAGCCTGATAGTCATATCATTTCTGCAAGATGAAGGGTTTCACCAAAGCAATCAAGCGGTGAGTTCATCCTTTTTCGGTTTCATGCTAACAATTAGTGGCGTTTGTTGCATCCTTCTGCCTGAGCATCGGCGTGGAGGGAGATGGGCTCATAATCGTCTACAGGACACCACACCTTGTCACATCTAAAGTTGGCTTCTCGAAGAGTGAGATCTAATCTTTGCGATCAACCGCTCGCTCAACTATCCGTTAATTGTTAGAGTCTTCTGATCCCGAATTTGACGACTACAATCGCCATTTTATCAGCCTCGAGCAGGCCACAGAAAAGCTGCTCAAAGATACCAAGGCATTCTCCGAATCCGTTATATGTGCGTCAATGATGTCCCTCTCATTGATGGCACACATTCTTACGCATGCTCTCAGCACTCTTCACTTCTTCTGCGGGATTCGCCAACCATTTCAATTTTATATTTTCTCCGTTGGCTGCCGAGTATAACTTACAGGGCAAGCACCCCTCCTGCGAGGCAACCATCGCAAACACTCCTCCGTACTCGACTGCTCTCGACGAACTTCGTTCTGCGATCTCCCCTGAACTCGAGCTCATCGATTCACGAATCTCTGCACCCGTGAAAGAGTTTCAGGGTGTCCTCAAGTTGATCAGGAAGAGCATCACTAAACGCGATCATAAGCTGGTCGATTATGATCGGTTCAATAACTCACTTACTAAACTGAGGGACAAGAAAGAGAAGAGTTTGAGTGATGAGAAGAATTTGTTCAAGGTAGGTGCTGGAATGTTTTCTTGTCAGTGACTTGTTTGACGTTTGTATGATCAGCTTGAGCAAGACTTCGAGATTGCCACAAATGAGTATGATTACATCAACAACGCGCTCAAGACAGATCTTCCGCGGTTCATGCAACTCGCAACTCATTTCATCGACCCACTTTTTCATTCATTTTACTATATGCAGTATGTCCTTGGCTATCAAAACCACCAGCCTTTGCAAGTGTTTTACAATTCAACAGGCTTAACGTTTATTATCTTTTCCTTGAGAAAATGAATTCGTTCGCGGAAGGTCGATATGACGTCACCAACGTCCCTGGCGCTCAAATCCAGGCTGACTATGAAGAGAAACGAACGGATGCATGGAGTCAAATTGAGGATTTCAACATCACCAAGCGCATCATATCGACCTGTACGCTCGACTCTTACCTGTCATCTTCTTTACTTACAAATTTTCACTACCAGCGAAACTTGTACAAGCTAATCGCGCGACTGGCGGCAACTCGCTGACTGTTGGTTCTTCCATCGGTCGTTCACCCAGCATCACAAGTGCTGGCAGCGGGAGCAGTCGCTCAATGCCTCCACCATCCCGAGCAGCGACCACATCTTCCTTTATCAAAAAGGCTCCGCCACCACCGCCAGGTCAGACACCCGCACCTCCTCCCCCGTACTCTGCTGCTTCAAACGATGCGGCCGCTGCCATTACAAAGAGGCCACCTCCGCCTCCACCACTGAAACCCAAACCAAAGCCAGAGCCAGCAGTAGAGTATGTTACAGCATTATATGATTTCGATGCCCAGGTATGTGACCATCTGTCTCTTGATTGGATGTTCGTGTACCTCTTCATTTCAGGCCGATGGAGATCTTTCTTTTAAAACCGGCGACCGCATCGAAATTGTGACCAAGACAGAAAGTCAGGAAGATTGGTGGACAGGTCGTTTTGATGGTGCCCAAGGCGTATTCCCAGGCAACTACGTCCAGTGATGTGGAGATGGATATATGACAGTTGAGTATTAATTGAGTAGTAGTTTACATTTGGAGGACATTGCATCTGCCTAGGGACAGCCATATTGTTGTACAGTCATCTTGGGGCGTCACAAATTGCATCAAACCCTCCTGTCTGTTTCACTGACAGTCTTCCCCTGTTGTGCCTTGCACAGGTCGTTTGCACTTCTGGCAGTCTCTTTTCCTTTGAGCAACCTTTACAGTACTAGCCGATCGTTGCCCCGATTTCAAAGGATGCTTGATAGGCACATCGCCAAGAATGCCAAGAAACTCGACCGTTGCATTTCCTGCGGATCCAACATGTCACTTGCGGAAGGATCTCGAACTGCACAGATTCATTGGCAAGAGACTGCATATACCAACGTCTGAGGGCTGTGAGTAAGACAAGACATCATTGCCACCATAGCCGAGAATTGTCAGTATCTGCGACAACGGAGACAACCGCCATCGCGCAAGGCAATGCGTCAGACTTAAGAACAAGCCGCTCTACATGACGGCTGCTAATGAGTGAGAGACAACGGTAACACATTTAATCTGTAAAGTCACGGACTGGGAGGGAGTACCTAGACTTAGAAGGCTTTAAATATTCGTCACGAGCGTCAGGGAAGATAAACGACTGGCGCAAAGTATGTTCAGTACTAGATTTGTGCAACAATATTTATTCTATCCGATTTGTCCCCCCGTCACGGACTGCTCACAGTGCTGGCAACATGTGGATAGTGGTACTGCGGTAAAATTGTGACCGTTGGATGAACGGTCGATGATCGATGACCGTTCGATGACCGAACCACAAGTTGGAGAGCCACGTGCGATGACATCAGTGCCCTCCCAACGTCATAACCTGATTTGTGCGGTATATAACGAAGCAAGTATTGTACGGACATCTCATTCACCAGAGCATCATGTTTCGCAACGCCATCACCTCGAACGCACGTGTTTTTACTGTATCATATACTCGTTCTGTCCATGCCACACCCGCTGCTAGCACGGTCACCGAGAAAGCGTCCGGGATGGCAAACAAGGTATATATCACCAGCCACCCACTTGCCCTGATAAGCTCATTTGTTCCAAGGTGAATCAACAAGTTGGTAAAGGTCTGGCGTCGGCCATTGAGACGGGCGAGAAAGCAGCGGAGAAAACCAAGGAGACACTCGGTAAGTTACTGTTCAACGGCGCAGAATCTGCCTATAATGGTTCTGTAGGTGCAACGACGGCTTCTGCAAAGCAGAAAACAGAAGACACAAAGCAAACCACTCAGAACACAACGGAGCAAGTCAAGCAAAAGGTTAATCAGGTGCGCTATGGCTGCAGCGCACACAAGTTGTCGGTTGCTGATCAGTCCTCTATCAGGCTGCTGCCGGCGCGCGAGAAACTAAAGATGACGTGAAGGGTAGGATGTCGAAGTAATGTCTCTACCACTTTTCCGTATGCATGGTTAGCACACAAGGTTAATTGTTATCTACACCATAATCAAATCTATCTAAATAAATGCACGCACATTTACCAGAAATTGACATCCACCCTCCCACCTAGATACATTAGCAATAGAACATTATGGATTAATGAAGTTTGCAAACACACTTGAGAGGCCCGGTTTTCAGTGATATTAGTTCAAATCTGAATCGTGGAAGCATTTGGGTACCTACTAATTTTGAATCCCAGTCTCTTCGCATGAATTTTACAGAGGACCCGAGGATCATTGATCGGTCAGCCTCAGGCCATATTTCAACGGTGAGCTGGAGGAAGTCTTGAAGTATGGCGTGGTGTATAACTGTGAGCAGAACTCCCAGTTCACAGTATCATGCGAAAGTGGGGACTCCGTGGCGCAAGACACTACAATAAGATCAGCCTGACAGGTGCAGGGAAAATCCTCGGTACGGCGTAGGGCAGTATGGTAGGAGGACAAGATTAGGAGCCGGTGACAAGTGTGACAGTCAACCACACGGTCTGACAACGGCATTCGGTCCGTGCGCGATCCTTTGACATGTTACCGCGACTTCCCCGGAGAACAGAGCGCAACCTAAGTCAGTAGTATAGACGTCATAGTATTTTTGTTACAGGACCCTGAATCCATATTTGTCAATATTTGCAGTGGCAATTTCCGATTGGATCGACCTCTTCACACTGGCCCGGCCGGGGGGACTCCGGCCAACCAGCTTCCCCACAAAAATCGCACAAGATTACTAAAAATACCAGCGGCCCATTCAGCTGGAAGTAAGCACTTGCTACTGATCGCCGCTTCAGAGTTGGTTTGATCAAACTGCAGAATGGTTGGCTTTGAGTGAAAAAATCATGTTCGTTCTACGCTGAGGGCGGCGCATGAAACAGGGACAACTGATACACTAATGCCAGTAGCTACTAGCTGTTGTTTCCTCGGATTATCCTAAAGAAAAGGTTCGTGAAAGTTTGTACGACTCTCAGGTACTTATAATTAGGTCAAAGGCCGCACCCAAATTAAAAGCCTTCAAAGCTTCAACCGTTGTGCTCATGGAAATGAAGGACTGGCAACGACCGAGGGCCAGAAAAACCTCGCCCATAACAGGCCCGTCGAATGCACCAAAAATGAAACCATTGAATTCATGAAGAAAAGACGGTCTTCCTTCTATGGTCCGGTCCTCTACAATCTGAATCGCTACACAGTATACTCACGGTCCGCTTGGCACTAGTCAAGATCACCGTCGCTTACCTCTGCCAACACTTCCTCAGGTTGATACCACTCTAATCTTCTCCGCGGTCTCCTGTGTTGACGCCTCGACCTTCCTGTGTTTAGATGATGAGTCGTTGAATATTGAACATGTTTGTTCCTGGTGTTACTGCCCTGAAAACGGTACTGATACCTCTTTCAGCATATTTTGTCTGGTAAACAGCTCGAATTTCCTTGCGAGGGTATTCCATAGTCTGGCCCTAATACACAGGCATAGTCAATGTGCTTTCAGGGGTGGCTAGCGGGGTAGTCCTAGCTGCCAGATTTCAGCCCTACGGACAACCTCCGGAAGTGGAAAAGGCCTAGGGCCTCCAAGGGCCCCGCCTGTAGGTAGAAAATATATCCAGGGTCCCCGACGACACCGCCTTTAGTGCCCAGAGCTCTGGTACGACACACAAAAATAAACAAAGACTCCGGGGGAGTGATATTTATCTGATTGCGGTAAGCTATACTCAAGCAACCGGGACAGACGATGCTATGCATTTATCTCTCGGTGCCGATTGTGACCTTGTTGAAAACTGAATGCATAGGTTTGCGCGCTCAGTAAGCCGGTAGTACGGGTTGTGGGGAAGCTTGGGAGAAATATATCAAAAGCCGTCCTGGCAGCATTGATAAGTTCGGTTCGGCTCCGTCCTGGTGGTGGCCTATGGTGGCTTGGCGGGAGCACTAAAGTGATGGCTCGCAGATAAAGTAACCTTGGCGATTCTTGGGCGTCGTTATGCCCTGAATACAAGGCTAGATATACAGAGAAGCACCGGAGGTCTGGACAGCAAGTAAATAGCACCCGCTTACAAGGAGAGTCCCCAAGTTCCTCCAGATTTGCACGAAGCACAGACATCAATAGCATAATACCCAGAGGCACATATTACATACCAAAGTGCAATTGAACACACTGCAGCATGAACAGCTCTATAAGACTTCAACATCTGAACGACTCCGCGGAATTGCTCATCAGGGCGGGCCAGAGGCAGGCTCTGGACACGAACGGAGGGAGGCGTTTGAAGCAAAGATTGGGGGCGCCGGACCAAGGTGTAGTACATCTATGATTTGCTTACCCCACTACATTGTGATCTACCAGGCGGCGTCGGCAAACACCAACACTTACCCATAGTTTGGTGGAAACCCTCGCTCTCCACGGTCTTGGTACTGACCCGGTCCCGAATCAGGTGGGTAAGCTTCACAGCGATGAAAACATATATATACTTACAGAGCGATTCGGATAAAAATATATAGAGAGAGGCAGCTGTGAGAGGGAGGTTCACAGATTTGATTCGGACAAACTACGGCTATGTGGTGTGGGGAAATAGGGTTTGTCGGAATCTCGGAGATGCTATGTGGTCACGCCAGATATACCAATATTAATGCGCATTACGGTGAAGACAGCGGAAGTCAACGTTCTAATGCGGCCTTCGAGGATGTGGATATTTGCAATGCTGGGCCAATAATGATAGAATCATTTGACTCTCGGGTCACAGCCGATTGCGCGCCAGTTGCAGTGGCAATTACATCAAGTGCAACGACCCAGCTACCCTACTAGAGTCACGTACCTACGTAGCACGGGCCCCGCGCCGGTGCGGCTAGTACACATTAGTACTTCGGTGTAAATGAAGAATGAAGTCAATTATATTTGGGACTAGAAAACTCACAGATCTAGACCATAGCTAGACAATGAAGTCAAAAGTGCGGCAAATGAGAGGGAACCAGTAACTTGACAGTACTTCCCCATATTGACACTTGCCTGAAGTTGCCTGACCGAGGCCAAGGTATATATCATTAGACAGTGAATCATTGAAGTGCCTTGCGACCTGCGGTCTTGACATTGGCGAGAACAAAGGCACCTACTAGTACTAATCTGATTGCGACTGGCACCTGGATATCAAAAAATAGTGTATGATGTCTTAGATCTGACTATACCAGAATATACTTGAAATTTTATGACAAAGGTGTGAGCTGATAAACTAAAGGTTGAATATAAACGTGACTTATTTATTATACTACGAATGGTAATTATGTAAGGTCATTGGTAGTCAGCCTCCTCGGAATGTATGATTCTGGACACGGTCTGTCTGATGTCCATCTGAGCCATGGAGATAAGGCTATTCCCCGCGCCTGGAATGGATATGGGCTTGATTACGATCCACTGCGAAAGCCGCGCACCAATGCGGAACATGAATCAAACGTTGCCTCGCCGCCCCCAGATCTTTGCGAGGCCCTTAGATCCGAATGAAGCATGTCATCAATCTCATGCGGCTTTCCGTTCATTAACAGGTCCACAGCGTACCTGTTTTCAGTATAAAAGCATGCTGCTAAATCTCTTCACTCTATCAGTTCTTGAGCCTCCAAACACTCAAACACTTCAATCCCTTCGCTCTCCTGCACTTTTTCTGAATCATGTCGCCTTTCGTATCCTTCAAGAGACTGTCCATAAGCAGCAAGGTATGTGGTTAACAATTCGCCGAAATCCGCCCCACCAATAATATCCCGCCCATTTACCAGCTCTCTCGTCGCAGTAGCTCCCACAGTTCCAAATCCACCCGTGATTCAATTCTGGGCCATCCGTCACCCATGGACATCACATACGCTGTCGTACGTTTTGTAGTCGCTATACACGTATCATTTCTGACGAGTCTTCAGGCGTTTTCCCCTTCGACGCCTTCCTACCCAACTTTTGAGAGGACTCCCGCTGTGGGCGGTTATGTGAGTTATATATCTAACTCCTTTGCGAAATAAACTCATTTAATGTTTCATTTGTGTCGTTAGGCCGAAATGCTTGATGACGACAACATGTCATGGGGCACACGTCCGTGAGGGCGCCGTGAAAGATTTTTCTCCTGAGGGAACGCGGCACTCTGTCCGTGCATACCCAACCTACCTAACTTAACGGTATCTTATGTACACTAATGACGGGAAAATGATGTACGATCATACACGGCATCGGATGGACTTATGTTCCAAAAGTGCAGTTGAATACAAAGAAAATTGTTATTAGTATCACTGGTCAACTGATATGTGGGATACTTGGTGGAGAATGGCGTTCCGTACGACAAGAACGGGTACAACAAGATTCTCGCTGACATAGACGCGTAGGATCATGCAAATCATAGGACACGCCCGCAAACAGATTAGGCCAGTCCATTTGCCGGCGCCCAGACTCAAGACTGGGTCAGTGACTGAGTGACTGAGTGAGGAACGGGGCTTGTGTCCTATAACGGATAGCTCACCATACTGTAACATACACTCTGGCTTAACGATCGCCAGCCTATAAAAACATATCAGCAGCTGGTATGGAATTCGCTGCATCGGAGGTTAAGAAATTGATTGATCATATTCAAAGTAGAGGGCCCATGTTCAGATCTTGTTCTCACAGTTGGGTGCTCGAGATCTCTTCGGTTCTAGAATAGCTTCGAAACCCATACAATTTCGTCTGTTTCAATTCCTGGATAATTCAAACACGAGCTCGGAATCGGGCTGTTTCGTAAAGAGAATGAGAACGAAACTTCGTCAGCGCTCAGAATAGTCCATCGGAGAATTGCACACAGTAGATCACAAATGCTTACCACTCTACGAGAATCCTCCGAAGCGAGCAAGCACATGAGATTTACTGCGCATCATACGGTGTCCGAGAGATCATTGTCAACGTAGCTCGCGACTCCGGATCATGCGGAGGGAGCATAACTGAGCACATAAGGGGGAAAGATCCCATATAGCTAGCAGACTCACTGCATGTCGCATATTCAGATTGGTAAGAGGCACCGAGGAAGAAGAAATACGAGAGCATCAGCCGGTGTGGGACAAAAAGCGGGAATAATACTGTGGGCTGAGATGGCGCAATTGCTTGCTGTGCACTCACTAACCTATTCATGGATACAGAAGGATCCCGGTATTCAGATCTGTGATGAGTATAAAGGTGATACTGAGTTCCTAGATGGTGCAGATCAAGACTCCCTTCACGAACTGAGTTGATAGTGCAACTCACTTGCACTCACGCTCGGCGCCATCGCCTCACGTCCAACTTACGCCTCTGTTTGATTCATTGACAGGTTTTCCCTCTGCAACAACTGCCATGCAACGCAAAGATGTGCGTAGTAGCCAGGTCGGCGATAGCAGGGTGATGGCTAAATATCCACAGAATAACGATTTTCACGCCGGCCTTGCTGAACATGAAGCGAAAATGAAAAAGCCCCACCTCTTCAAAAAAATCATACGAGCCTTCAAGTCATGTTTTGGTCAGGGCTTTGATAGTGCCGATGCCGTTTGTCCAACCCACTGTATACAATTAGTGAGCTCACTGACATGGTCCATGTTTACAGCCTTCCAGGAAAGACTACGTCAGAAGTCAAGATGCTGCCACTGGATTTGAAGGCGGGGATACCTACGGCGTATGCTGTATTTCATCACTATGTGACTTACTTTTAACTAACTTTACATTAGCTCCAAGCAGAATATCTTGATGACGATGACATGGCTTGGGGAAGTAGTAGCCGCAAAAAATCATCCAGACGGCAGAAGCTGTGCTAGGCTTAGAAAATCTATCGACCTAACGGAAGGAAGAAAGTCGTTCGTTCGTTGTTATGAAGCAACGAGAGGCATGGCGCCTGGACATTTAATGGGACATGAAAACTAGCATTAATGAATATACTCATGACCACTGTAGTTTAGTACCAATCATGAACGTTTGAGCGTATTCTAAGGGCATCCCAAGTATACTGCGCTGGGTCCGTAAGAAAGAATTGATCAGACATTTTCCTTCGTGGTGATTGGGTGAACCATCTAAGGTCCTTTCTTTTGGTCGGTCACGTGTGTGCTGACAACTTGAAGTACGTCCGCGCTATTGGTTCTTCATATATTCGATGCCTTTACCACCCGTCTTTTACCACTACTTCCGCACGCCGCTGCCATATACGCGAACTCTCCTGCTCCAAGAAAAGATACATCAGCTTCAGCTTGCTGCTCGTCGTTCATCATCTCATAATGACATCCTGCTTCTACTCGAGCACCGCCCAGTTTACACATCTGGACGCCGGCAGACAGAACAAGAACTGCATACAGAACGTGCACGTCTGACATCAATTGGCGCGGATTTTGCTGTGGCAGCACGCGGTGGACAATTAACATACCACGGACCCGGCCAACTCGTCGGTTATCCACTTCTTGACCTCGCTCGCACGTCACCGCCGATTGGCATCCGTGATTACATCTGCAGAATGCAGAAGATGATCCAATCTTACTTGCTGCGTACGCACGGAATTACCCATATACCCTCAGACCACACTGGCGTATTTTTGGATCCTGTAACAAAGATAGCAAGTATCGGCGTCCAAGTACGCCATCGACTCACGACGCATGGATTTGCAATGAACGTCACCAAGGAGCCTTTGGAATGGTTTGGAAGAGTTGTGGCGTGTGGCCTAGCTGACGTCAAGGCTGGGTGTTTAGTAGAAGCGAAGGGGAAGAATGTGCGGGTGGAGGATGTGGTGCCGGGTATCGTTGATGCGTTTGGTACCTTATATGGGAGAGATATGGTGAAATTACACCCCCAGGACGCTGGTGAGCTTGGAGAGGCTATTCTTGCATCAGAGGAAGATGCCCTAGCTGCTGGGGAATGGTTGGGGGCACCTTCCCAGAACTCATAGAAGCGGAAATGTTCATTGCAGGCGACCGGAGACTCTGATGATCGGTTGCATTCACGGCGTACTTATGTGTTTTGTCGATCTACAGGTGCGTGATAAGGTCTACGTATACTGCTAAGTAGCCTACAAACTAAAAGTATGTTGCGCATATCCAAGGCTAGAACTTCGCATACAACGTGATACTTGCAGCGCGCAACTGTATGTTCTAGGAGCGGCTGCTTGGGCGACTATCGACTCAGCACTAAGTTGTCCGGGGGGTGCCCGTGTGGCAAGACACGGTCTTGTATCTCGAGTCCAAAGCCCTGCAGTACTGTGCCGTCGCTGTTCAAGACAACTCCAAGCCCCATTCGCTGATGGTGATTGAATTTGGCATAGCAAGTACAAGTTAATTAAAGTACAACATGAGCATTCTGAGGCGCATCTTAGCAGTAACCAATAACTGGGCCTCGGGCTGACTCGGAGGAGCCGTTGTTGAGGTACAAGGATACTTTGTCGCGAATCCATGTATCCAATAAACTTGAGACTCTGGTAATTGGCCGTCGAGTCATAATCAGTGAATATTCGCCTTGAAAAGGAAGGCAGATCATGATGATGTCGATGATGAGGTGGAGCTGCAGTGGCATTAATATTAATCTGGTGCACTCCACAGTAGTCTCCGTTGCAGACCTTTAGAAACGAATAACATAGTCTTCCTACTCCGCAGATTTGTTTCGACGCACTTCCATAGCTATCTCCACCATAGTGAATTTTTCTGCAACAAGGTAGGTTGGTTGGAGAATTCTGTGATCCTCGATAGTAACTTGAGCTGAGTTTATTGTTCTCAAAAATCAGATCAGAAGTAGACTTGAAGTAGACTTCCATGCACGCCTTGATTCTGGGAGCAACAGGCGCAGCAGGTGTCCTTCTCATCCAGGAAGCACTCGCAGCATCTCACACCGTGGTTATATATGCGCGCGCGCCAGAGAAACTCCCTGAGGAAACCAGAAATGATCCCCGCGTCACTATCCATAAGGGGGAGCTCGACGACAGAGAGGCGCTTTCATCCGCCATGAAGGGCGTTGACGCTGTCCTCTCTGCTCTAGGACCATCGGTCTCGCGCGGACCTATGCACCCGAAGGGCACACCTCTTGCGCGGGCATATTCTCTTATCATTGAACTTATGATAAGCCTTGGTGTGCGCCGGCTGCTGGCCCTTGGGACACCAAGCATAACAGACCCGAACGACAAATTCAGTCTGCGGATGTCCATAATAGTCAAAGGTGTAGCCACCCTGGCACGTACAGCATATGAGGATGTTGTAGCCATTGGTGAAACTATTCGGACCCAAGGAAATGATCTGAATTGGACGATTGCCCGTGTACCCCTGCTAAGCGGGTCAAACGACAAGAATTTTGTTGCGGGTTATGTGGGAGACGGGAAAACAGGGACATGGTTAACAAGGGCAGGGTTTGCATTATTCGTCGTGCAAGAATTAGAGAACAACGAGTGGGTGAAGAAAGCACCGTTGATCACACTGCCTTGAACCTATGAATCTTCATTCTTTGCATAACAAACGTAGGACTATCTCCATGATCGTGTATGCAGTTAAATCCATTGCCCAGATATAATTTCAAGAACATCCGAATCTCCGCGCGACAATGTAAGCGAAAACAGGGTCATCCTAGGAGGTAAGACGCGCATGTTTAAGAAGATCTGCCCAGTTGAACTCCTCGGGTTGTTCGTGGAACTGCCTGAGTAGCTTTTCAGCGTCCCGGTCTCCTTTCTGACCACCATCTTCACTCTCATTGCCCCACAAATAAAACTTTTGCACGCCCATTGCGAGCATCTGAGCATCGACCTGACTCAGCAGAAAACGAGCGGTTGACGTGTCTTGACCTGGAATGGCGGCCGCCGTAGCTGTTGATGGTGTGATCTCACCGCGAAGTAGCACTATACCGTGTGTCTGGGCGAAGTCGGGGTAGAATGTTAGAATGAGATATGGGGTAGCGAACGACTGCCGAAGCTTGTACTCCTGAAGTGGGGTAAACAAGACCGTCGCCGTCTGAGGCAGAATACTCGCGCCACCAGGAAGAGCGCGAGAAAAGGGGTCGGGATCGGTGGCAGATGGAGGCAATGGGGGAGCGTGAAAATCCCATTGTAGAAAATAGAATTCGTGGGCAACCCCACTTTCTTGACCTTCAGGTGTCACGGCTGGAGAGCCCTCCCGAGGGACAGGCATGACAAACATAGGATATTGTTTTCCTATGTTGAGCATTTTGTTGTAGAGTTTGACCGGTACCGATGCACACATAAATCCCCTTCCCGTGCCTCCTGTGCGAGATGCATGATATGTCGTCCATAAAGCCGAAATTTGCTCCGCGGTATGAGGTGTTGACATCAGCCTTGGGACATTGATAATTGATTCTAGTGCCTGGAAGCAGGGATCAATGAGCCCCACACAAGAAATCATGACGCTGGTAACACTCACCTTCACCGGAGAGCTGTCTTTGCGAGTACTTGAAGTTCCTGTTACCTTGCTTCGAGCCGATCCTGAAGGTGACTTGTCCAACCGTTGAGGACGCGCCTGCGAAAGTCGCGTTGACTTCACATTGGCTACCTCCTTACGACGAGCTTCTTCTTTTGCTTGCGTTCTCAGTTCAGATAATTCCAATCCCTTCCTGGTGATGCCGACGAGTGGTGGCAAAGGCGACATTTCCAAAGTCGGAAATTCATGTTCATGTAGACACAAGGGGCAGAACAGAAAGGAAAAGTTGGATCACTTGTTAGTACATCGTCACAAAATGAGGAGGACACGTCTCACTCTTTTGCTTTTTGTTGAAGCTTCTCTGCATAGTTAGATTCATATAGAGGAGTTGACGGTCCTGCATGAATCCATCTAGACACAGCAAGATACCTGCTAGCTGATCGACGACAAACAATGGCACGAAAGTGTAAGGTGGCTAGAGAGTTCTGAAGCCATAACATGGTGGACTGCAATTGGACTGTAAAGTTTTGTGGAATGAAGCCCAGCGGCAATTACCAGATGGGGATCAGGTACAATAAGAAATAATAGCTATTGGCAACCACATATGGGACGCGACGGGCGTGTGCATTGTCTGGTAACAGCCACGCTCCATATCAACTCCATATCTCTTGTTTTCTTACTATCATCATCTAACGATACCGGCTCATCTACGAGATACCCATTCAATCCACACTAACAGACCAGCACCATGAGCACCTCCCCCATACACAACCGCAAGGGCAGTTTCCTCACTCAGCTCTTTGCGCTGCGCCGCAGGAATCAGAACATACATCTCGAACCCTACATTCATGATCCCGCCGCCCATGCACCGCCACCCCCTCCTCCTCCCCCCAAAGATTACAAGCGGGCACCAGCATCTGCACGACGGCCTTTCCTGGGAGATGAATACATTAGCGAAAAGCCCCTCCTATTTGATGTCGACCTTGACGTTCTACAGCGGCCGCAGCAGCCACCGCAGCCTGTCTCGCAGCCAATTCCCTTCCTCCAGCAAACGCCGCCACGAATCCCAGTCAAGGCACACTCACCTCCTACTACGCCGTTAACACCCGAAGAGAAAGCGCGTCGTAGATTGGCTGCGCAACGTCAATCCCAGCTGGAAAAAGAAGCAATGCTCAGGGAAGAACATAAACGCCAAGAGACGAAACGACGTGAGAAACTAGAGCAAGAACGCCTGGAGCGTGAGGAACAAGAGGAACGGAAAGCAGTATTGCAAGAGGAGCTTCGAGCTGCAGCACTAAGAAAGGCGAGGTTGGAGAGAGAGGAAAGGGAGATAGAAGAACAGCGATCGCAAGAGCTACGGGAGAGGAAACAGCTAGAGAAAGAGCGGAGGCTGCAATACACGAAGGAAATGGAGCAGTGGCGAGCCGAGCAGATGCAGCGTGTCGAGTCCCAATGCAGTGAGAAGGAAGAAGAGCGCAGAAGGTCAGCGGAAGGGAGACGCATGAGAATTGCTCGCATGAACGAGGAAGTATTCTCCGCCAGTAGGGCAGACAAGATGGTGGGTTGGGTCACGATACAACCACCCAATATGCTGGCGTGGAAGAGGCGATATTTCACATTTGAAATGGGCCACGCAGAATCCAAGATGTTGCTATACAGAAACTCAAGGGTGAGCTCAATACATTTCCATTTTGTTCAATTTTCATGAGTGTCTAGGTCTCTAAACCCCTGGATGTCCTCCCTCTGGAGGGACGCATCGATTCGCTAGCAGAGTGGTACGAGGGGTTTGAGGAATTAGAGGCGATTCCCCACTCGTTTGCTGTGCGCTTTGTCGATGGCGTCGAATGGCGAATGTTTGCAGATTCAGCAGAAGAAAAGGTACTAATCCACACCATTCGAGCTCGATTTTGACTTACATGATAATTAGGATCGACTGCTGGTGCTGCTAAGCGAGGCAGCTGGCATAATCTTGTGAAGTATCTGTGAATTTTATGATAAGTTACAAGAAACAAGGGAAGATATAAATGTGTATTTCTAGTAGCAGGGCCTATGTGTAGCCTTTTCTAGTCCTTCAGCTGGATATGGAGGTCAAACGATACATTCAATATGAGCAAAGGCGAATACGTGCGTCGTGAAGTGATACCAGTTGCCACTAGTAGATTGCACAAGTATCACAGACGGCAAGCTTGCAAGGGGTAACACTCAAGTGTTGAACCCCTCGAGGCATTCTAGACGCAACGACGTTGACAAAGAGACACGAGCTTTGGCGTCGAATTTAACCGTCAAAACATGACTTTGCTCGAAGGACAATACATACTAACATAAACCTCCTCAAAGTGACGTTTCACGGTCAACACAAGGCCTCCAACAGCGTGCAAGGATCATGCAATGTCTGGTCAAGCGCTCTCGAAGCAGCAAAGTAATTGAATTCCCGCGAGCGTCTACCAAATAATATATCCAAACAGTCGGCATTCATTCCTTTGCAAAGTGCCAGCTAAAAAGCACTTCGTGTCCTCACTAGTGGAATGTTTTCAGTGATCTTACGCAGCGCAGCTCAACGACGCGCCCTCCCAGCACTCCGTCACTTCTCAACACCACCTACATCACCTCCTCAAAACCCACCTCCTCCACCTTCGACGTCACTCCCAAGCCTCGACTTCCAACCCGCGGAACCAGAACCAGAAAAGACTCGGCGCACCGGTGCAAAATCATCCAAGGACTCGCTCTCGAGTATAGAGCGAAAAAGACGGTTTTTAGGACGTCTATCTCTAGGCGTACTTGCAGTTGCCCTCGGTGTGCAGGTCGTGTATCTTGGTAGAGATTGGGAGGCGGATGAGTTAAAGGCACGCAAACAGGTGCGCCTATAGTTGAAGCCCTCGTTCTGCGCTTATATAAGTCCCAAAAAGACGGTGGAGGACGCTCCGTCAGGAAGGTTTGTACGAACGAAAACAAGGTTTTGGGAGCTGTTCGATGTACGTTCCCCAGCTCATCCCATGGAACTCCAGTTTCAGACTTTATTGATCGCCTCAACAGTACTTCAACAAACCCCAATGGCCAGAACTACTCCCGCCACCTCTTCCAGCTCCCCATCAAAAACCGTACACCCTCCTGCTGTCTATGGATGATCTCATTATCACGTCGACTTGGGATGTAGGTTGGTTTCTTCCAGTTAGGAACATAACTAATAATATATCTCCTCAGCGACAGCAAGGATGGCGAACAGCCAAACGCCCTGGCGTTGATTATTTCCTTGCCTACCTGTCCCAGTTCTATGAAATTGTGATATTTACAACTCAGCACCATTATGTAGGTATCCTTCCCATCGCGACGAGAATTGACACTCAAAATCTACAGACCGCTATGCCCATAATTGAGAAACTCGACCCATATAATTTCTTCATTACTTATAAGCTTTTCCGCGATGCCACACGATCAGTGGACGGTAAAATCGTCAAGGTAACTTTCATCAACTGCTAAACTTCCGCTTTACCTTTATCGTTGGCATGTGTTAAACCTTTTCCTTCTCCCAGGACCTCTCGTATCTCAATCGTGACCTCTCGAAAGTTATCCTCCTTGATACGCATCCGGAACATGTCAGCTCGCATCCTGAGAACGCCATCGTCATCCCCAAATGGACCGGTGCACCCGGGGACAAGGGCTTGATTGCCATGATCCCCTTCTTGGAATGTAGGTCCACACCTTTGTCCTGCCTCAGCCAATCTTAATCCAATTTTATTTTTTTCGTATAGCCATCGCAATTTACAAGTCCGCAGACGTCCGACCCATCCTCCAAGCGTATGCAGGAAAAGATATCCCTATCGAATACGCGGAGAAGGAAGCAGAGGCAAAGCAAAAGCATGTTGATGAGTGGAAGAGCAAGGCGCGTGGATTATCCAAGGGGGGGTTCACACTGAGCGGCATGTTCGGCGGCCCGAGTGAAGTCAGCCTGTTTTGCTCCTCTTTCCGTGCTACGACTGACTCTAATATTATGCAGTCCTCACGCTCACCTATTCCTTTGACATATCTCGAGCAGAAGCGTCTTGAAGCGCAGCGGCAGTACAGAGAGGAGCAGTCTTACATTGCGACGCACAAAGACGAGTTTGAAAAGCTGTTGGAGGAGGACAGGCAGGCGATGGCGCGGGAGATGAGCGGGAGTTTGTGGAGCGTATTGGATTCGATGGCGGGGAAGAAGGCTGAGGCAGTGGTGAAGGCGGACGCGGAGGCAAAGAAGGTGGAGGTGCAATAGACGGATTGTGGTGCACGTAATTAGACTGGAGTTATTTACATCTAGGCATACATATTTGTTTGTCGTCATTGCTCTGCTCTTACATATTGCACTGGTCACCTTTATATTTGCCAGAATGACGCTCTCCGAAGACTAACGTGTGCCAGAAGTATCTAATACTAGCTTGACTTCCTTCAAGATTTGCAGGGTCAAGATCAGAGTGCACCGGCTCTAATAGTCCCTACTAGTACTAGCTGGAGGCGTGCTACATATGTATAGCCATCCCTTCTTAGTTCACGAGTACGTGTTCAATTTGAAGCTACTAGTTCAAGCTCAAACGGTTAAGGTGCCCCTTCTCCCGTGCTAACTTGAATATGAAACACCTCACATGACACAATTCAATGTGCAGCTCGAGTTCCTCCGGAACGAACCATCTTCTATTTGGTCTTCCCACTGACAGGAGTGACCATTTCATCCTGGCCAGCAGTCTCCCGTCCATCGAGCAGGCATTCGTCTGCGGCTGCCACCGTCGAAGATGTCACCACGGGATTACCGTCTGCCAAATTATTATGACGTTAATCTGCAGTCTGAGGCCAAAAGAGGCGCTTTCAAGCTTACACTTGTGGTCAGGGCCGGCGCTCAGCGGCCATAGTCTTATCTGAAGATCGGCTTAGTCTCTGTTAGTCTCCCGTAGTCAGACTTTGAAGAAGCAAGACTGTTAAGATTGGCTGGATCTAGATTCTACCAACTCGCCGCGATGGTTGAAACATCCACACAGTTTCGTTATCAACCTCTATCCACCAGCAGCTCCATCAGGCTCCTCCGAATTCGCGAATTCGTTTCCACCTTAGAATATGATCTCATCGAGGTCGACCTTAAAACTAACCCCGTTTACGATGCGCTGTCTTATACCTGGCATCTGGAGAAACGATCAAGCACGACATCCGGAGTTGATTCAGAGTATGGAGGCTCCATCAACTGCAATGGGATGAAGCTTGATGTAACTGCCAACCTCCGAGATGGTTTGCTTCGCCTGGAGCAACTTCGCCAGGACACACTCATCTGGATCGATGCCATCTGCATCAATCAGCAGGATCTGGAGGAACGCAGCGCCCAGGTCAACATGATGGGTCGCATCTTCCGCTCTGCACGCACAGTGGTGGTCTGGCTTGGAGAGCCGCGGAGTGGCCCCAATGAGCAGACTGTCGAAGAGACCATTCAATTCATGGAGGGGCTGCCCTGCATCAAGGAGCAGCAGTCTGAAACTGTGTTAGACTATGAGAATGCCGCTTTCGCGGCACTGCGTGAGATGACTCATCCTGCCCACACCAGTGACTGGCTTTCCCTCGGCGAATTCTTCTTCAAATCATGGTTTCAGCGGTGTTGGATCATCCAAGAAGTGGTCCTCGCTAGTATCATTGAGGTCTATTGTGGACCAACCCATATCCCCTGGGATCTGCTGCAAAATGCTGCACGGCTCCTCGACGTGGTCCGCCGCCGGTCCTTTTCCTCCCGAGTGTGGCGGGAGCAAAAGATCACCATCTTTGGCTCAATCTCCATGATACTACTTGCGCGCGAGCACTGCCACCACGGCAAGCTCTGGTGGCTTGGGACGCACCTTGCACTCAGTCGCACCTACCAAGTCACCGATCAACGTGACAAGATCTATGCGCTACTTGGCATATCGGATAGGTCGTCGTTGGAATCGCCAGTGGTGGGGCTCAGCACGTTCAACGCGGATTACACTAAATCTATTGAGCAAGTCTACACTGAGTGCACTGTACACTTGGTCGAGGGTCAGGCAGGGTTTTCTGTCCTCTCCATGGTGGAAGCCCGTTCATACCCTGCACCTCGCCCCATCCCCTCGTGGGTGCCGGACTTCAGCGTTTCACCGAACCCCCCACCGCTCGTAACTTATGGACAGTGTCCTTTCTCTGCGGGTGGATCAGCTGGTCCCAGACCCACTATCTCCCCTGACAGGAAAGAGCTGTACCTCCCTGCCGCCGCACGACTGGGCCGCATTTCCCGTACGTCGGAGACTGGGGAAGAGATATGTTCCCTTGAGCGCATGACACAGTTCTTTCGCCTGCTCGCTGATCCAGCTCTATGTCTTGCCCAACCTGCGACCCCAGCAGCAGCAGAGGCACTATGGCGCACCCTCATTGGCGACCTCGCTGAGCAGCACCCCGCGCCTGCCTCCCTTGGTGTTTCGTTTACCCAATGGGTCACCTACCTCATCATCCGCGCTCTCGACACTGCTTCCCACGCTTCTGCCCATGTCGCTGATCATTTCCCAGATGGAGAGTCTCCACCTGAGCCCATCCCTACCTTCAACTCTTTTATGCGTGATTTTATATGGTCTGACGCGCACACTACAGCCCTACGGTCTGCTCCGCCAGAATACCGTTACTCCGACGTCCATGCTGCAGTGGACGACTTCATTGCAGCATGGGATGGGGCAATACCTTTACGGGAGCTTCTGGACGCGACAAGGGTGGCTGTGGCAGCAGGAGACAAGGCCCGGCTGGAGGTGACGCGCAGGTTTGCGGGAACGTTTTTGCGGATGTGTTCTGCGAGGCGTGTGTTCAGCACAGATCAAGGGGGCCTGGGAATTGCACATCAAGGTGCGAGGGTTGGGGATGAGGTGGTGGTAGTGCCTGGGGCAGCGGTGCCGTTTGTGGTGAGGAAGATTGAGGGCGGGGTGTATGTCCTGATTGGGGAGGCATTTGTGCATGGAGCTATGGGCGGGGAGGCGCTGGAGGGGAAGGACCCACTGGATTTGGAGGGTCTGCGTTTGGTGTGAGGGCTGACCTTTGCATGCCATTTATAGTCTTGTTGGGGACTTTGCATCACGGTGATTATGACGGATATTGGGAAATCAGTGCCATGATCTTTCTGGTATCACTAGAGATTAAGGTTGTGCTGAAGAATCCGCATGCATAGGTTTGTTGACACCCCACTAGTCGGGATATTGTGCACTCACTGCTCAGATAGATCGTAGCTAGCCGCCGTACGTACGAGGATATATAAATCATACACTAACATTGTGAGACAAGAATGTAACGGATTAGACATCTAACATATAAATCGGCTTTGCCTGTTTGCTATCCCGTGGGGAAGATGGAGATCCGTAGTTCTGGTGATCAGCCCATCTGCCCTAGCGAGAAACAGGCATGACAACCACAGAATACTATCGTCATAAGTCGGTACGCGCGGATGCACACATAAATGCCCGTCCCGACTCCCGTGCACGTGTTGATCGATATTAATCAATAGTATCCTCCTGTGCGAGAACTTAGAAGCATACATGGCGTCTATTATCATGAGTCCGAAAATTGCTCTGCTGTAGCATGAGACATTGACAACAAACTTGGAAACGAATCCAATCAACTCGCGATACCGAGGTGACCAAGGTTGAAACTGTGAAAGGTGTGCTATGATTAAAACTTGCCACTGTGTTAACCGTTCTTGTCACGGTACCATTACATAACCTTCCTTATATTACTGGTAAGCACTGGAGCCTCTGAGTGTCTCCGCTTCATCGGCTCGGAGTCACTTCAGTTCAGACAATTCCTTCCAGTACTGTGATGCCAACGAATAGTAACAACGGCAACATTCCCCATTCATTCATGTTCAGGTGGACCCAAGGGGAAAACAAGAAAACAAAGTTGGACCACCGGTCGGTACATTCTACATTGTCGGACAAAAGACAATTAATCTCACCTTTTACTGAAGTTCCTTTGCATACTTAAGCATTCGTACGGAGGAGCTTCTGCATTCTGCATGGGCCCGTCGAACCACAACAAGATAGCACCTGACACTTGCTCTATAGGTGATTAACGACCAATAATAGCACAACTATGAGCTGGCTGGAGAACTCTTGAATAATCGAACCATAACCGTAACACTTCGTGACATGATTGAAAGTTTTATGATGGAGCGAACGGAACTCCAATCTAAATGTTCCGCCCTGTCACGATGACCTAGAAGCTTCAAGATCTGGTTTCCTTTCGTGTTACCTCCTCGCTGTTAACAAACGAAAGCCCAAGACTGGTAAATTCTTCCGCTCACATGGTCATGCAGGTTGATTGAAATGTACATCATGTAGGTCTTTTATATGGTCGATCACCATCGGAATCCTCTATGGATACTGTGAAGCTTAAGCATGCGTACATCTCTGGGGTTTTTGGGCCTCTCCTGGCCTGTCTAGAAATTGTATTGATAAATATGATCTACTGATATAGCCTCATTAGCTCCATCGCACTGTTCTGTACGCTGCCACATGCATGCCACGACACCGTTATGTATACTGCAAATTGCAACCGCGTTGTGACACGTCCCCCCGTTGTCTCCGGCACTGGCATGCCGCAGCCTGGCGTGAACAGACGTGATCACAATTCACCAGATGCGACCTGCCACGTCGGATTTCAATAGCCCATCCCCGCATTCCTTTGGCTGGAGATCGTCGTGACCACTACTGCTCACACGCTGCGTCATCTATTGATTTTTCATCGGCAATTATTTGGACTAGATTGTGCATGCAAGATTACTCTATGACTATAAATTAAATCAACAACCAGTTCTTGGGTTGTGGAGGCATACCCACTTGTGGCCCCCCTAGACATTCAACGCTAAGCATATACCGTCACCAGACCTAGTATTCAACGCGATGGTGCTAACGAGCATCATCAAAGTGTCGAATGCTATCTTTAAAAAGAGTGCGTCCGCACATCGCCTATATTCAACCGCCTATCAGAGGCACTGATGTAGAACTCGTTTTCTTGCGCTACAGGGGATGATGACACTGCGTGAGGCAATAGCATTTCTACCAACAGGTCCTCGAATCAAATATTCTCTCGTATCTTACAGGTTCGACGGTGGAGATGTCTCTTTCATTATTGTGGCAGCTGCCATGGTATCTTTCATGATGCCTGGTCTCGGTTCGCTTGTTTCTCTTGCCTTTGATTATATCCGCTTACTTACGTTCTCATTATATTTAGCTTTCCTGTATTCTGGTTTGTCAAGAAGAAAGTCCGCATTGTCGCTTATCTGGGCAGTTTCTGCCGGCAATGCAGTTTGTATCTTTCAGTGGTACTTCTGGGGCTACTCCCTGGCGTTTTCGCCAACTGCAACCAACGGATTCATGGGCAACCTTGCGAACTTTGGCCTGATAAATGTCCTTGACGAACCTTCCCCGGGTTCCCCTCTAATTCCTGCGCTATTGTACGCATTATACCAGATGGAATTCGCATGTGTCACAGTAGGAATACTGGTGGGCGGGATCTCCGAGCGAGGACGTATGCTCCCAGCTATGGTCATCACATTCTTTTGGATGACCTTAGTTTATTGCCCCCTTGCTTGCTGGGCGTGGAACATAAATGGCTGGGGTTATAAATTCGGTGTGCTCGATTTTGCAGGTCAGTTGGTCCTTCCCCACTGCCGTTCAGATTTTCTAACATTCTGTGATTTACAAGGTGGAGGTCCCGTGGAAATCGGAAGTGGGGTAGGAGGTCTTGCCTATGCCTGGGTGCTTGGCCGCAGACAGGACAAGGAGCTCCAGAACTTCAGACCACACAATGTTTCCATGGTCAACCTGGGTACCTTTATCCTCTGGTTTGGCTGGCTAGGTTTCAACGGTGGCAGCGCTTTCGGTGCAAACTTGCGCGCTGTCATGGCAATGTGGAACTCAATGCTTGCTGCTGCGTTTGGCGGTATCGTTTGGTGCCTCATCGACTACCGTCTGGAACGCAAGTATAGTATGGTCGGGTTCTGCTCTGGAACCATTGCTGGTCTCGTCGCAGCCACGCCTGCTTCAGGATATATCAAGCCCTGGGCGGCAGTCATTATGGGCATTCTCACTGGTGCTATATGTAACTACGCAACTAAAGGTGAGACTGCTGAATCATTCGGGAGTGCAGATGTTGACGCAACCTTTAGTCAAATTCCTTCTCAACATAGATGATTCACTTGATCTTTTTGCCGAGCACGCTATTGGCGGGATCTTGGGTCTCATGACGAACGCATTTTTTGCCACTAATTCCGTAATCGCCCTAGACGGCGTCAACACGACTGTCCTCGGTGGCTGGGTCGACCAGAATTGGAAGCAGCTTTACATTCAGTTCGCCTATGTCCTCGCGACATGCTCATACACGTTCGTTGTTACTGCTCTGATCGTCCATTATGTCGACACGATCCCTGGCCTCCACATACGCATAGCGGATGGGACTGAGACACTCGGTCTTGACGAGGTCGAGGTAGGCATGGATATACTCTTGAATGTTTCCTCAGTCTAATAAGAGAGCCCAGATCGGTGAATTCGCGAACGACTATATCGAAGTATGGCGTGACGTCATGGAGCCGCCCGTGATGGTCCGCACAGATCCACGTGAATCAACGCTCGAGACGATCGCTTGTGCTGTCGGACGCGGTCAATCAACCCTTTCGCACGAATCTCCAACACGTGATTTTCACGTTCATGACATGAATCCCCAAGATATGGATGAGAAGGCTGTTGAACTGGAAGTATTGGGACGAGGCCAGGCCAGAATCTCCATAATTGCATGAGGGCACGGGCTTGGTCTTGGGTCATTCACTGAGTGAACACATCCCTGATCTGCCTTCGCCTATCACAAATATTGTGTGCACTTGATGTGCACTCGTTTTCTCTTTTTTGACCCGCATTATTTGGGTCGTTGACCTTATATCATGACTCACGTCCCACACGTTGTACACGATTTAATAGTATTGTTTCTACCATACACACGACTTGTCAGAGTCCGATCCACCGAAGGTGGTTGGCGCCCAGCACGGGTTACCCCACAAATGACAACTTACCGTACCTGTATGATCGTGCACTTTAATGCAAACCTAAGTTAGCCTTTTAGTCCAGGTCATTATAAAGCCCCACGGTAACGGTAGCTTCCTACACATCGTCCTAATTGCGTCCGTCGTGTGATAGTTGCTATCTTCCCTTCTGTACTCACTTGGCTATGGCACACCCACAAGAAGAGGGAGTATCAACTATAGTGTACAATTCCCTATAAATCTATTATGCAACAAGCTATGTACGTCAGCTAGCAGTCCCCACAACACCAGTTGATAGAAATGTGGATGTATCCCATCATGGTATTACATCAGCGCTTGGATGCTCTAGCAATCCCAGCCGAGCACAAAGTCGGCTGGCGCTGCGATTTGGGTTGCGTTCTCGGTCCCTGAGAGCAGTGAGCCACATATACCGGTTCCAAATTCTTCATGCAAGAGTAGATCGACGACGTTGCGTGATGCTATGGTCTCAGTTTCCATGGTTGAGATGAACCTAGGTCGGGGTCGACGTCAGTAGGGAAGCAAAAAGAAGCAGCGTAATTCCACACGTACGGCTCAAAAGCATTCACGTAGTAAAAGCCTTGATCGAGCTTGACAGGAGGAAACTCTGATGTAGGAAGCAACACAGGGTATGCCTGCCACTGATCACGTCGTAAGTATCACTGGTTGCCGGTGTGAACGGTAATGCTTTACCAATTTCCTATACACCCAACTGACATCACCAAACACTTTTTCGAGCCATTCATCGGAGACACGCTCTTGTGAGAAAATTTTCACGGTCCACTCAGGATCTGTTACTGCATCTCCTGCCGCTCCTTCCACCTTACGAACCTTTCCATGATAAGAAATTGAATTGAACTCAGGCTCCACCCCACCCGCTCGAGCACCCTCGTAGGTGGATAGAATCGTTGCCGGCACCTGAACATTGGATGCGAGGCCAAAGTACTCCGGTCTGGGGTGTTCAGAACGTGTCGTTAGCAACGTGACGTGCAAAGGCACGTATGGCTGCGGAGGAATGAGTTCAGCCAGGTCAGACGGCAGGATAATGTCACTCTGGTGGAAAGGTGCAGCGAGGACAACTCCTTTGTATGTCTGGGAACCAGTCGATGTGTAGACGGTCCAGAAAGAAGTGCCAGATTTGCGTCTGATCTCCTTGACCTGGAATATTGTCAGTCATTAAACACAAATCTAGGAAAGAGACGCGGACATGAGTATTCAGAAAGACCTTTGCTGCTGAATTCTTGAGAAATTGCTCGAATATGAGGAAATTTCCTGCAGCAACACCAGATGCACCATTTGCTGCCATTGAAATCGCGCCTCCGAGGGCGTGGATCTTGTCCACGTTCTGATGGGGTGTCAGCTGACTGGTAATCCAGTGAACTGTTTGGAAAGTGAGACACACCTGGCCGTAGTTGACGCGCGTCGCTGCCTCAACAAGCTCTCGTGCAAAGAGCGGGGCAACGCCATTGCCTTCCAAAAAGTCCGAGGCGGTTTGGTTAGTCATGGATACCCATTGTAACCTCTCTGCAAATGATGATATATCATCCCAGCGCGGAGAGTCGGGAGTGTACAAGCCAAGGAAACGGTCAATCATTGCCTGGACACTATATTTCCCAATAAGTCCCGCAACTGATGATGAATGAGCGAAAGAAAACTTACATGGCTTTTGTTCTAGTGGGGGCGGTGTAGCCATACCTCCATAAAACCTTCAAGGTTGCCCACCAGCTTTTCACATAGCTGCCGCTTTCGATCTTCGATATGGCATAAATTTTTGTAGGTAAATGTATGTGAAAAGCAGCTCACCACAAGGACGAAATTCTGGCCATCCCAGATACCAGTGTCGGAATCATCATCTTCAAAGGCCGTGAGAGTCAAGTTGAATTCCTTGGAAGCTCTCATGAGAATCTTGTTTGCGTCAACGAATACAGAAGCTCCTAGTTCCAACGGAGCAAACGTAGTATCATTGTAAGGATATACTACAGTGCTGCCTGGAGGCGAAGATAAGCACTGTTTGACGGACAAGAATGTGGAACTTACGACCGCCGACATAATCTGAACGCTCATAGACGTCAATTTCGACGTCGATTCCAAATTTCTCCTTTGCTTTAGATATCCAGAATGCAGCAGAGGAGCCCCCCGCGCCTGCGCCAATAATGGCTATTCTTGGAGAGGCATGAGCCTGTTCTATGAGAACAGAATCTTTCGATTTAAAAATGGGAATGGTGAAGGGAAATTGGAAAGCGAAGCTGGAGCCGAGCAATAGCGAGTATATGAGGAGACGGTGCATGATCGTGACTTTAGTAGTAGAAGCACGAACAACAAAGTACGCTGGTCCTCACAAATATGTACAAACACATGATACAAGTTTCATACGGTTATTTCAGAGTTAGTTCGTAAACTTTGCACTGATTATTCGACCAGCATAACACCGTGTGGGGGGCAATGAATGTGCTTGCCATGGTACTCATTCTGACTCAGGGAGTCGGAACTTGGATTCGGAAGAACAGGGCTACTAGCTAATAAGCTTACTCACCCGGGCCGAAACCCCCACAATAGACAAATAATGTTCCCACTCGTGCTACCATCTCTCTATCCCTTTCAACAATGACACCGACAACGCTCAACTCCGTTCTCCCAATACCGTCAGAAATAACAGAACATGCTCTGACACTTTGCCATCCTCGGGACGTCGCCTCCTTCTCCCAAACCTGCTGGAAAGCATATCGTCTAGTTTATGGGAGCCCAGATCAGTATCTTTGGCGCCAATTATTCATTCTCTTTCCCTTCGATGACCCTCGGCAGATCCCATCCCCATTTCTGGACCATAGTCAATTCAACTGGAGGAAGGAGCTACGCCGCCGAATGGAGGCACAATTAATCGCCTCTCGCACAAGTTCAACACTTAAAGACCTCTTGAGAGTCATCGAAACTTTTATTTCAGTTATACGCAGTGCAGCTCCCGTCACATGGGGACATGAACGTGTTTCATCCCCCAATTTATTATGGATCGTCGACGTATTACAATCCACAAACATGCTTCGCTCTCCATTACTCTACTCAGAAGATGGTAACCAATCCTTAGCACGCCTCCGAGCATACCTTGCACTAACATTGGATGAGTACGACGATGACGACGACGAAGGGAAGGAAAGGTTGAAATTCATACGCACGAGGAGTCGCTGTCAGGTTTATGACCTACGCAATTACAATCAAGACAACGACTGGGGCCCATTCAACATCACATCAGGAAAAGTCGACTGGACTCATATAGAGTCGATCATCAACGTTGTCTCCATGAACCTTGATGACCGTCCATATGATTGGCCGGATACAAGACCGCGTTATGGGCTCGAAGCTACTCGGGCATATTCAGCACCCGGCACCACAGCACCAGCAACACGTGATTGGGCTGGTGTTGAAGGTCACTGGAGGAGATACGTCTGCTTCATGGATTACCGGTATGACTTTTGTTTACCTTACCAGCCGCCCAGCACTCAAGTATATCGCCCTACCACCAGTGACTTGTTTGGTGAGTATAGTTGTAACACGAGTTCTTACATTTATTCATACGTGCATCAGCATTCAATGTACTTATTTCCTTTGTGAGACTTGCCTGATATTCAACATTCTACAGTTTGGAAACAGAGGACGTGGACAACAAGATAGCACCTACTTTGACGCTCCAAATTTTGAAGAGGCGGCGCGCCTTATTGAGCTCAAGCTGACGCTCATAGACACTCAGGCGATACCTGACGTCTACACGCTTGACCGCTTCCCTGATTCCCCGTACAATGACTACCCGACCTTGTATTTCACTGGATCATCTTGGGGTGTACAGGGTAATGAGGCGACTGTCGTTGGCTCTGTAACCATGTCGGAAGGTGGTGTAGTACGGTGGCGATTTGTGAGCCCTGTTATTATTACTCATTCCACAAGATACCAAACCGAAATTGATCGAGTTACTCTAGGCATCTATATCCAATATGCAGATTCAATGGAGGTAAGTCGTGGGGTTGCGCAATGTCCAGATGCTTATAGTGCAAAATTTCCCATAATATTCAGTTCCGAAGGGGTACAAATTGGCGGCATTGCCAGTGCGTTTGGAGTAATAGGAACATGGACAGGGTTTAATCATGATCAAGGTAGATGTGTATTACTTGTCTTTTAATCTGATGCTGTACAAGTTCTGCTTTCACAGGTGATCCTGTTGGTACGCAAGATCTGTCCATTATTTACCCTTATGCTCATAAGTCTGACCAATTCTTCCGCGTCATAGGTCCTTTTTGGCTTTACAAAGTAGAGGATGATCATCCCAGTTATATGCGAGCTCTCATGAACATTTGAATCAATGCTGAAACAATTTCATGATCGTAACGTCCACTGACACATATACTGTTTTCTTGCCGACAAGTTGTTTTGAATATTGCTTTCGTTGTATACCCCGTAGAACATATTACCCTGCTGTGAAACTTTCGTAGATTATTCGTCATCCAATCAGGATTGCTTATGTAACTCAACGCTTAAGTTCTTGCGAGCTTTTTTTTTCCTTTTCATACTTGACAACCTTCAGCCAGCTTTGCCCTTGCAGAGTAACTCTTAGCCAGCCTGCCTTGGCTTTGGGTATTTGGGTGAACGGGAGAAGAAAGGCATCTCAAGAGTTCAATTAAGCCGGAGCGCCTCTCAGACTCTGTGCCACTGCCTTTCGAGGCGGCTTGGGAGGTGCTTGACTATGCAGCTCTGACATTCTTCGAGTATAGCTACTAGAATCTAGAATCACTTCATTCAATCATTTTCCAAGGACTGTACTCTTGGACGAATCAGATCGCTAGCCAAGGTATGTTATGAGGGATCCAGCAGCCGTGTTTACCGTACATCCTACCAGTCCTCAACAACGAATATTTGGAGCTGGTTCTCCCGACTGTTATGGCGTGCACGATCGACTAGGAACAACTCTGTCGCAAGCTGTCGGATCGTCTGCCTCTAAAATCGCGATGATTTGATTCATATGCGAGGTGCGCATGAAGAACACGATCAGAGCGCTCTTGATGTCAGCCTGTGCTGTGACCGTGAATTTCCTCGTTCGAAACGCCTTTGAAGTTTGAACACCTCGTCGTCCACAAGCGTAAACGTACTCGAGTCGGAGATATGTTCGAGAGGCCAGTCACCTCGAGCATAGTGGGAAACTGAAAACTACAGAGGTATAGCCAGACTTCGAGTTGAAAATTTGCTGAATAATTGTGCGTCGGGCTTGATATTTTGGATCAAAGTTGGTGATTCTACAGAGATAATACATGTCATCTTAAATACTGACGAGAAGGATGAGAAAATAACAATGGGACGTAAAAGTGCGAGACCAAGGCTGAAGCGGTGACTGATGGGACATACTCCGCGTGAGACGGGACGATGTGAATAAGTGGAGTAAAAAAATGAAGCATGGCGTGAAGTCCAAGTTGAGTCCAAGTACATAAATACAAAGGGGTGTGTCGCGCGCCTCGGATTTATGCGAAGAGTGAGATTTCACTTTGCATTAGTGAGGCACAAGGACGACCTGCGCCTGGTTCTGAAGTTTTAGTTGGCTACTGCCCTAAGTCGGATCCGTAATTGTCATCGACATATTTCTTTGTGATCCTGCACTTGAAATAAGTTCTCGTTACACCTTAATCACATCATTACAATAGTTGTATCGTGAGGATGGTGTTATTATATTCATGAAACCGACTTACCACTTCGCAATCAGGCACGACCCTAATACATCGGCGCTGCGATGATCAAGTCCTATTCAAGGGAAACTCGTCTTCATCCAAGTCTGGGGATTTGTAATCGTCATTGAGAGGCAGCATGAGACCTGCAACAGTGTAGATGATCACAATCGCATACTCCGCGAGCATGACCATTACGAGGTAGATCTGCCATTCTCCCGTGACCAAGTTGAACTCTGCCAGGTCGCTAGTATTGGGATCGGAGGACGAGTTCGTCGGGACGGTAAACGTGCTCGTAGAGATCGTAGATAGGACGCCGTACAGCGTCCGAACGGCCAAGAATGGAAGTGCGATGGAGATTGCCTTCAGGAGCTGAAGATAGGGCAAATTAGAATTAGTCGGATATATGACGTTGCTCCGGAAAGCTCACCCGCTTGCGGTATTTCATGACAAGGCGGACTTGGGTCCATAGAAAGATGCAAATACAGACAAGGGCAAGATATAGGACGGAAAAGATGAGGAAACCTGCTTTACGCATGGTGCTCGCACTCGAGCTGGAACGTGACGCATTAGAGATACCAATGACAGTCAGGAGTACGCCAGCCGTGTTGGAGAGTTGAAGAAATAGGAATATAGTGTTATCTGTTGGTTCGCCATCAGGCCCCTTGAATCTATGATAGTGTCAGTCCATCCCATCAAAAAATGATAACATGATGGTGCACATTGAGCGCAACAGACTCAGCGTGCAAAGCAACAGTGGAGATAGGCCAGCTACTTCTACGATGTAACCAGCGATGTATAGTCCAGTGTTCACGGGCGTAACAACCTCCGCTGCGACAAGGAAAGAACCGGCCGATACTCGCACTAAAAGCATAACAGGGTTAACGCTATGACTTGAATATCAAATGACTTACTGATGCAGAATACCAGCAACGAGGTCCACCCACCTCGCCATATGCCGTACTTGGACGCCACCTTGAACGAAGTAAACAGGAAGGGGATATACATCACAATCGTCACCGCTGCAAGAATTCCTTGGGTGCTGAGAGCCATGTTTCCTCAAGGACTCGAGGAAGGAAGAAAGATGAAACTGAGGGAAGGGATGTGACGCTTGCTTGCATTTTATACAAATCGTGGTGAACGAGAGGCAGTGAGGGCTGCCTCGTCGCGTCCATCACCAGAACAAACCCCCCTGAATCTGGTTTGACAACCGGGAGATGCTGTGACTAGGAATCACACTTTGGATGTAGAATCTAGATGGTACCGCACGGTTACAGGCAAAACCGCGGTTTTGCCGACGTGTTTCAAGTTGTCACAGGACCCACTGTGGGTCCATGGTAGTACTGCACGGACCTCCTTGAAACACATCGGCAAAAACACCCGGAGGACCCTTAGTTGGCATACCTGCACAACTGGCATACGCACTACATGGTATGATCCTCGACTTTCGCCGACCGCTATATATGCTGTGCACGACAAAGGGCGTGTGTTGGCGCTCATACAACTACTTGGGGATGCTATAAATGTGTCGTAGTTCTTGCCGGTCGTACTTGGTTAATCTGGATTACCTCTGTGTTGTTCAATGTAACCGAAGGAAGTTGTCAGAAATAGGCCCTGTGAGTGATCGCGTTCGGGTCCTTGATGCACGGGGCTGCATGGGGTCGTGCGTGATGCAAAGAAAGAGAGCAGCACATGTTGGCGGAAAAAGATGTATTTCCACGACATGAATGGCTCACTCTCCTTACTACATATTACACAGATTGCGGTGTCAGCGAAGACAGGCGAATTCGAAGACTTACATGCACACTGGATCTGCACGCTTGCGGACCTCTGTGACCGCGGCTTCAAGGAGTCAACACTCGCTCGACACTGCCACCAATTTTGAATTCACCACGTGCACTACTAGTACTACTTCTGATCTAGTCCAAAGTTTCCAATGAGTTCTCTCACTTTGGTCTTTGGTCTTACTCAACAAACGCATCTGGTCTCCAAACTTCACCTATCATAATTATTTACTGTGTAATTTGTCTGTCATTGTCAATGAGCGTTTCAGTATCGCCAGGCGGCATTAGGGTTCATCAATTATCAGTCAACTTGGTAGTAATCAGCACTGGTGTCATGAAGGTCTTCGGTGTGTCCAATGCCCCTAGTGCACTCGGCGGAATCATAATTGAGACATGTTTATTTCATCCCACATAATAAATAAAACACCATGGCACCTTGATTATGTAAAGTATTGAAAAAACCTATAAGAACGGATTAACGGGTAGTGGGTGACCTTGTAAACAGACGCTGTCGTAAGGATGGTGTTATTAAATCCATGAAACCGACTTACCACTTTGCAATCGGATGAGACCCTAATTCACTGGCGCTTCGAGGCTCACAATTGGGGTCTATTCAAGGGGTACCCGTCCTGATTCAAGTCTGGGAGCTTGTAATCTTGATTGAGGGGCAACACGAGGCCTGCAACAGTATAGATGATCACAATTGCATACTCCATGAGCATATCCATTACGAGGTATATTTGCCATTCGCCCGTTAAAATGTTGAACTTTGCCAGGTCGCTTGTGTTGGGTTGGGTGGTTGAGGTTGTCACAAACGAGCTCGAAGAGAACGTGGACAGGACGCTGTAGACCGTCCGGATTGCCAGGAATGGAAGTGCAATGGAGATAGCCTTTAGGAGCTGAAGATAGGGCGTAAGAACATTAGTCGGATGGATGTCAATGCTTCGAAAAGCTCACCTGTTTGCGATATCTCATGGCAAAGCGGACTTGGGTCCATAGAAAGAGGCAAATGCCAACAAGGATAATGTATAGGACGACAAAGAGGATGACACCAACCCTGCGCATGGTGTTCGCACTGGAGCTTGAGCTGGAACTTGACGCATCGGAGATACCAATGATGGTAAGGACGAGAGCGGACATGCCGAAGAGTTCCAGAAGGCGAAATTGCCTGTTATATCTCGAAAAGCCATCAGGAGTTTGGAATCTACAATAATATTCAGCGCAAACCATCCAAAATAGCAAATGGATGAACCCACACTGAGTGCAACAGACCCAACGTGCAAAGCAACAGTGGGGATAGGCCAGATGCTTCTAGGGCGTAACCACCGATGTATAGTGAAGTATTCACAGGCTTAACTTCCTCGGCTGCGACAAGCAAAGAACCGCCCAATACTCGGACTGAAGATATGACAGGGTTAAATTTATGAGTTAAATAAGTCAAATGACTTACTGGTGCAGAATATCAACAATAAGATCCATCCATCACCTCGCGATATGCCGTACTTGGACACCAACTTGACGGAAACTAACAGGAAGGGAACATACATTGCAATCGTCACCGCTGCAAGGATGCCCTGGGTGTCGAGAGCCATGTTTTCTTGAAGAACTGGAGTCGAGGAAGGAGGAGGAACAAATATAAGTGAAGAGAAGCGAGGATTGCCTGCCTTTTGTATAAAAATATGGTGGACAAGGGGCAGTGACTGCCTCGTTGTGTTTATCTCCAGAAGGCTAACAGCTGCGAGATGCTGTGACGGGAGTAAAACTTAGCGAAAGCGGATGCAGAACTTGGGCTTGATTTTCTAAGTAGTGCGCGCATGGAGCTGTGTGGAACCATGTACTGATACTGCGCACCTTCATGTATGTCATTAATATGTCCTCAACCCCCAAGCCTCGACCACAGCCATGAATGTGGCGTATCCATTGCGCAGGACATCCAGGTACGGATGAGCAAGTTGCGGCCCGAACAATGATTGATGGAAATTAAATTTGATCATTACACCGCCACTAGCTATCACGTGTCTTCGGAAGAGAGCCAGCAGGCGCTAAATGGACCTGGAGGCAGTGGACTACGAGATTAGTCAGCTGGAAAGTCGTTGACACTCATTTGTCTGCATTAGATGTATCTCAATGTGTTTTTGGATCAAATTGGTGTTAGGTTCTAACACAATGAGAATCATATCTAAACATCTAAATTTTCACTTGATGTCTTTCTTTTTCCGTCTCGAAAAGTCTCATTTGGCTAAACACATCGAAACTCATCAATAGATTTCATGGGGCTTATCTTTTGTAGATATATCTACGTATCCTCATTTATCAATTTTCACTGGGATTCACTGGCAGGTCCAATCCGCGAGTGGCGGGTACAGTGCAATTTCAACAACATAAGACTCGGGAGCGATCATTGCACCCGACGCTACCCGATGACGCATCGCCACTTCGAATTCTGAGCCTCTCTTTTCATCATATTTTTTTGTCGTTCAGGGCAGTACTGCAGATGAGACTGCCACGACGTGTGCCATGGGCGAATATCAGCGAGCTTGATGTGCTCTGTTCGTGGGTTTTCATGGACGAGGGCGATCTCGAAGCGAAACGGTTTGCAATCAACAGAGTGAGCTTCACTTGAATCGACATTCTCGAACGTCGTCTGACAGAGTCTAGTTGTCGGCATGGAGAGCCGTGACTGTATTGCCTCATGCGCTGGAGTCTACTCTATCTATCCTAACGGCACGGTTGCTTGATACTTCCGAAACACCACAGAATTTTTCCCGTCTGAGTCTAAGGCAGAATTATGCTGCCGCAATCATACGAATGGTAAATGGTCTCGTCGATCCTTTACAAACGGGAGCATATGCGAGATCTATAGCATCTATCGCCGCACAGCTAGGGTTACCTTCTTGGTTAGTGGAATTGAGGCATGCTGCAACCCACGAAGACCTTCCCAGCCTTGAAATGCTGAGGGAAGCAGCACGGGAGGTGAGCTTCTCTATAAAAAGTGTAAAAAAAATTAATATTCTTATCGTGGTTCATAATTTGTGGGCGCCGTCAGTCACTGACATGGTTGTTGCATAATTACTTTCTTCCCACTATAAACCCTTCAGCTCCTAGACCGAGTACGGCGCCCCCTTTGCGACTGGTTACTCCACTTTTGAAGCAATACAAGACACTGCTGAAGCTTGTTACGCGTGATACTTCCCTCCGCAAACAGCATCAGCCTGACATCGATGCAATCATGCGAGATGTCGAGCGATGGCTCGCAGAAGCTAAGCTAGCCGCAGATTTCGCGGCTGATGCGTACGGGTGGGATACCATTGATGGCAATGATATCGACCAAGAGGATCCTAGAGAAAAGTGGGCTTTGGAAAGACTTTGCGATGCCTTGGTTGAGAAGGGTGCCCTTGTATCTCTCTCACAGAAGTATGTATTTTCGCAGATTCAGGGCTTCTCGTTGAATGGAACACTTAGGAAGAGAACCCTCCTGTCTAACGAATTTGTGCCTCCCCACTCGTCGCTTGTGTTATGGACTCCGTTGTTGGCCCACACACAAACATATCATCCTACCTTCCCATCTGTTCTGACCACTCGGATCATGGAAAACCTTCTTTACGAGCCGCCAAACACAGGATTTGACATGGATACCGTTTCATTAGAGATAGACGACTCGCAAAACGACCCTTCGTATCATTTGGCTCTCGCGAAATGGGCTGCATGGGTTATCAAGACGTATGACCATGGTCAGGAAAACGGAGAGTTGAGTCTTAGGAAGAATCTGATTGTTCTACTCGCTTCTACCCTTGCTCCGGGTAAGACAAAAGGGGTGAAGAAGATTGAAGTGTAAGTGGAAATTTGACATTCGGTTGTTTGATTGATGCGAATAGTATGCAACAGGTTGGCCGCTCTCCTCGGGGCGGTGACCTCGGGTTTCGCGGAACTGCAGAAAGCATCCGATATGCTACTCTCTGCCACGTGTCCATTGCAACTCCAGGTGAGTGAATTGAGGGCTAATTTCACCTCCTTTCCTGATGGTCCGCAGAATTGGGATGCGGGCGATCTGACAGTGATGAATGAGCGACTTCACTCCCTACTGTCTCTTGATGATGAATCTCAAAAATATATGGATGATCCAGACTCAGCGCCCACTACATCATTGTCGGCGCAGGGTTCAGATATAGGCGGGTGGAGATTGCTGGACCATCAGAGCGGCTGGAGGTCGTGTCCTATAGGCGTTTACTATCCAAACCATCCTGCATTGATAGTGTAGACAATGTTCTCTGCGTAACTATGTTTCTCTGTCACACGAGTCACATAGTCACGCCACACCACGCTTGCTGCGTATTATTACTCAGTTTGCCCGGCTCTTCGTTCCCAGCAAGTGTATGATTCGAGTCGCACTGGAGCTTAGGAGCTCCAAGTCCTTACTCCCTCCTTTGATTTAGCTGGGAACTATGAAGTTCAATACGCCGCTACCACAGACGCTACCTAAAGAATGCGCTAAAGCAGCAAAGATTTGTGAGTATCTGGCTTGTTTGTAGACCACGGTGGCGCTGACAGTTTGCCCAGTTTCGTCATTCGTTGACAACAAGAATAATGGTCTTGATGGTGTGAGTCTAGTTGTTGGCAGCACAGAGGGTGAAAGCTCACTCGGCAAACATACCATCAGGTCATTCCTCGGAGTGTATTAGAGAACGCCAAAGGATTTGCCATCTTCACTGTTTTCAAAGCAGGCTTCCTCTTCTCGGCAAGAGCGGGGACGGGGATCGTTATAGCGAAGCTAGATGACGGATGTGGGCACTTCGCATATTACGTATGCACCAGTACACTCATAGGGTTCATTAATGATTAGCATGGTCTGCTCCAAGTGGCATAGGCTCAGCTGGCCTAGGGGTTGGTGGACAGATCGGTGCGGAAATGACAGATTTCTTGATTATCCTTAATTCAACTTCGGTCGGTCTGCATGTTTCCCGTATCGCTGGACCCCTTGGCTGACATATCATTGTAGGCTGTTGTATGTCCATCTTTATTTCACTTCAGGTGTCATTGAGTGCTTATCGGCGTTCTTACGGCGTAGAGATCCTTCATGTCTGCTGGTAACCTCACTTTGGGGGGCAACGTCAGTGTTGCAGTAGGCCCACTCGGGCGGAATGGTGAAGCGATCGGATCCTTGAATTCAAGCGGCAAAGTTGCCGCCATGTAAGCTCACCGCCCGCGACCCACAATACACCGATTAACGTTCCAAATCATTCAGGTACAGCTATTCTAAAACGCGAGGCTTATTTGGTGGAGTTTCCATAGAGGGCTCTGTCATCGTTGAACGTCAGGATGCAAATACGTTGGCATACAAACAAGACGTGACTGCGAAAATGCTTCTCAATGGAGCAGTCCCTTGTCCAGAGTGGGCTTCGTCTCTTGTGAAGACACTCGAATCATGCACCGGTTTGCCAGGAACTCGGAAATGGGTCGACGACAGAGCACGGGAACAGCCTACTTATGCCTTTGCGAGCCCAAAGAGCGAAGGCAGTACGCCTTCCTTTTTGACCAGGAAGAAGAAAGGAGCTGATTTCCCCCCAGAACACTGGGGGAGGAGAAGAGAATCTGGATCGTATTTTACTAGCGGGGGAGCGGAAGTTGATGTTGGCCCTACTCCGTGGGATGACTACGATCGCGCCCCACAGTCAGGGTCTGGTTTTGACACAAAGTTCGAATCTGATCTTGTGCCTCCTTCGCAAGGTCGGCACCGACCTTTTAACAGTGTCTCTGCGCCACCAGGCGTAAAGGACCCATATGACCCCGCATCGCCATTCAACTCTCTACCACCGTTTAGCTCTGCACACTCGGGCTTAAGTGACAAAAACAGTGCTCACTCACGCTCAACGAGCGTGCCATCGAACAAGCAACCTTCTAACCGGGTTTCCCTGGCAGATTATACAAACCCCTTTGCTTCCAGTCCACCACCGGACGACAATTTCTTCGAATCTGACAATCGGACGAGCTATCGCGCCGCACCATTCATTAAACCAAAATCAGAATTGGCATCATCTCTTGCTCTTGGTGAGGGTGTCAGTCGTGCGATAGCACTCTACGATTTCAACGCGGTTGAGGTGTGATTTTTTTCTCTCTCATGAGTCTCCTCACGATGGGCGACTGCTTACCGGATCATATGTAGGCTGGCGACCTTTCTTTTTCTAAAGGAGATGTAATCATTATAACAAAGAAGAGTGATAGTACCGATGACTGGTGAGTTTCTCCACCTACTACCGCGTCTGCAGACCCATGATTTGAATCAGGTGGACCGGAAAAGTCGGCGGCAAGCAGGGAATATTTCCGGCCAATTTTGTGGAAACTGTATGAATACTATGACAGCGCATCCCCATTGATCAAGCATCTTTTTTATGTATACATGAATATCTCGTTTGTACACTTGGACCATTGTCAACTGTATTTGTTGCAATATTATGTGGATTCTGGAACGTGACAGACGAGTGTGACAGACCGCGTGACTTCTTCTCCTATCACCGCACGGCGAAGGTCTTAAGTTGGAATCGCTCTCGAAATCATTGAAACGTCGGATGCCAAAGGCAGCGAACAAGTACTACGCTGTGAGGGTTGGTCGCGAAGGACGACAAATATACGACTCCTGGCCCAAGGTGAGTCTTCTCTCAAGTTCAGCGGAAACGAGTCCCCTTCCTCAATGTCCATTTCAGTGCAACGCAAACGTGAGCAGAGAGTAGACCGCGACTTATAGGTGCTGACCTAAAATGCTACAATAGGTTTCGCGTTGGCCTGGTGCCGTCCACAAGAGCTTCCGATCTCGCCTCGAGGCTGAAGAGTGGCTTGGGCCAAGTGAGTAATCAAACGACTATTAGTGATGTTGCTGAGTCCCAGGAGTCCTGATCCCGTCCCCGAGCTTGGAACCTATGTCATCTAGTGGACCCAGCGCGTCGTCGAGCTTTGAGCCAAGAGTGGCGGGATCCAAACAAGCAAAAGCAACGAAGCAATTACCAACCTTTGAAGGTCGGGATCGAACTCCCATAGAGACACCTGCATCAGGACCTTCATCGGATGGTATTGTTCTATCAGAAGAGCAAAAAAGTGTGCTTCGGCGGGTTGAGCGTGGCGAGAATGTGTTCTTTACCGGGTCTGCAGGTGCGTAATTCAAACTGACCGGTCTAAGAGTACGTTGATGACTCTGTCCAGGCACCGGTAAATCTGTGCTCTTGCGGGAAATCATTCGAGTGTGTGGTGGACGGGGTCACCAAGGGCTTGCTATAACTGCTTCAACGGGAATAGCGTCAGTTAACATTGGCGGAACCACCGTGCATTCATGGGCGGGAATTGGGCTTGGTCTAGAAGACGCAAAGAAACTTGGGGGTAAATTTCTTGGCCAGCCTAAGTTTGAACGCGTCAAGGAACGGTGGCAACGTGTTCAGACTCTCATTGTGGATGAAGGTTTGCGGCTTATGTTTTCTAATTCTTGTCTCATGAGAAGGCTAATGACATCATTACACAGTATCTATGATCGACGGAAAACTTTTTGATAAACTGGTATGGTGCTGCTGAAACATTGCAATCTCATATTGCTGATGCAACCTCTGAACCGTAGGAAGCCATTGCTCGGATTGTAAGGCGATCGGACAAATTTTTTGGTGGCATACAAGTACAATCCCAACCATTTCTCCATGACTTCAGGCTCCTGATATGTTTACAACCTGTAGCTGGTACTTTCGGGAGACTTCTGCCAACTTCCTCCAGTGCCGGATCGCGGTAAGAATGGGATTCAAATACCATCCACGTTCGCATTTGAGGCAGAAAGTTGGAGTCGTTGCATCAAGCAGCCTATAGTGTTAACACGAGTTTTTCGGCAAAAAGAGCAAAGTGAGCGATACTTTGCGATTCCGCATTCACCCGCCTACATGAATTTTAGAATTTGTCGACATGCTCAATGCAATGCGTTTTGGAAAGTTGGACAAAGCCTCTATTCAAGCTTTCCAAAGTCTTTCGCGCCCGGTTGTGTATGATGATGGTATCGGGCCAACGCAACTGTATGAGGTGGTTGTATATTTGCGCTATTTTAGGCTCAAACCCTCCATAGCTACCCTACTCGCGCGGAGGTTGATGGAGCAAACCAAAGAAAACTTCTTTCACTGCCTGGGGACGGAATCAGATACCCTGCAACTGACACACCTGGACGCGATTCGAACGACAATTTTGTTTCACTCGAACACATGGGGCGGTTGCTGGAAAGGCTTGTGGCACCACTAATCATCCATCTGAAGGCAGGTAGTACCCCTTTTGTTTGCACTACCTTGTCTCACACATCGCAGGTCGGTGCGCAAGTCATGTTGATCAAGGTAATGTGAGATGATTCCAATTCGAGCTCCTGAGTTCAACACATAGCTCCGTAGAACATGGTTCAGGGGCAGCTGGTGAACGGGTCTGTGGGGCAAGTGGTCAGATTTAGTACTTCTGAAGAGGCTATGCGGACCGCTACTCCAATTGCCACGGAAGAAGGTCTCAAAGGTGGTCTCTCCACGAAGTCCGAACTCCCTGCCAACTACGACAATTCACAATGGCCTGTTGTCCGATTCACATGTGGCAGGGAAATGCTATGTGTACCAACTGACTTCACAGTCGATAATGCGGATGGTGGTATAGAGGCGAGAAGACGTCAGGTGAGCCGTCTGACTTTGGCTTAGAATCAGCAAATGAACAAGATCAGGTTCCCTTGATACTAGCTTGGGCACTGAGTGTCCATAAGTCTCAGGGACAAACTCTTGAAAGGGTGAAGGTAGATCTCGGGCGAACTTTTGAGAAAGGCCAAGGTAAAATCCAACCTTGAACTCACCGCCGGATGTTCACTATCGCCTTCTCAGCATATGTTGCCCTATCTCGTGCTACTAGCATGAGCACCTTAGAAGTATCAAATTTTCATCCAAATAAGTAAGCCTCTCGTTCAAAGACCTGCTTTACCATGGTTTGAACTAACTAACCCTTTTTGTGGCTGCAAGAGTAATGGTGCACCCTCGCGTATTGGAATGGCATGACAATATGGAATGCGAAATGTTGAGTGACCAGATGTACGTAGATGACTCTGAGGCCATGGACAGAGACGAATCTCGGGAAGCCTACTGGACTTGATGTCTACGTTATCGACAATACGATTAGTGTTTGTTTGATAATTTATCAATATCACGCCGGCCATACACTTGAGACTGGCAAAAGAATGGGAATAGTCGATGGATCGTCGTGTTCATGACGAAGGAATCGATCAATGTGACAGTCGGTTCCCCGACAGCACTGTAGCCTTCTCTCCTTCGGGCATTGGTACACTGGAACTCTCGACGTGGCCGTTTGCAATCTCTCTTGCCCAGCCTGCTCGTGAACATCATCTTTGAGTATCTCCATTACCTTCTCCCACACCGGCCTAATATAGTGCCAGGAAAGAGCGTACCATCGTGGGGAATCAAAGAGAGCCGTCGCTGGCCACTGACGAACCTTGCTCCACTGTCTCCTCAGTCCTGTCATCTAGTCACTGTATTTTAGAAGTCAATTTCGAGGGATAGAGAACATGACTGGATCAAGAATGCCCCGAACCGCAGCAGATAGTCTGTAGTCTCTAAGTCGATATTATGTTCAAGTTGCTGGCAGCGCAGTGAGCTATAAGTGATAGGTCTCCAGGTGATATATCGTCCTCGAGGAAGCTTATGACAACGATGCACGTTTGAACTTAGGTCGGTGTACGTCGAACCATAATACAAGACGTATCTGGTACTGTACCATTTCACATAAACAGGTTATCGTCTAGGTGTGCCAACATTGTGCTAATTGTGCGCACTGATCTGCCATTGCCCCCTGAATTTCTCGGCTGATAGCATCACGTGTCATTAGTTGCAGGCGCGTTCTGAGCACGAAGCAACGTTGTAAGCAGCAGTCTGATTTACGTATTACTTGAATAGTTATAATGGCATCAACCTGCTGCTTCAAGTTCAACTCACCGAGTTGGTCCCATTTCCCCGGCCGGGCTTAACACTCAAATACTGCTCGCCGCCAAAACATCCGTTTTGCGGAACCTTCGAACAGTCTGTTGGTGGTCATGCCAACGCGATACTACTACGCCGTGCGCATTGGCCGCGAAGGCCCAAAGATTTATTCTAGCTTCTACGATGTAAGTCCTTCGAAGCTATCGACATGTATCTGAGGTTGAGTATTGATGTGCGACAATAGTTCCAGAGTGCAGTAAGTATGCCCCCGCCAGCTCGGCGCAATCACCGTCAATTGATTATTGTTCAAGACCCTTGGCCTTAGCGGCGCTAGCGGGAAGGGGTTCGACACATTAGAAGAAGCGGAAGCTTGGCTTACAGGCGTGCCTACATCTGGTGTGTCTGTAACTCGAACAACTAGTACGTGTCTATTCTTAGTTCCAGGTATTGGAATGTGGTAACATATTGTACTGGTCGACTCGCAGTTACGTGGGATGTAAGATCTGAAGACCATCATTCAGCCTTAACGTCTACGAGCACGACGGTTTCTTATGAATCTGCAAGACGGTATCCAGAACCTCAACAGGGTTGTCGTCGGACAGAGTATCAATCACCCCTGAATATGCTACAGGCAAGACCAAATAGCGACAGGCTTACGCCTCCTCCACCTTACGTCCCTTTGAAAGAACCTGAAATCCCCCCGCCGCTTCCCCCGCAGCCAGTAATTGCGCTGTCTGAAGAGCAGCAACGAGTTCTTCGACTTGTTGAAAGTGGCAAGAACATATTTTTCACAGGTCCGGCCGGTAAGCTTGTATGACCGCTGACCTTTTAAGACAAGTCATCAACGCACAATTTTTCCAGGAACCGGGAAATCAGTTCTTTTGAGAGCTATTATAGAATTGCTGCGACGTAAGTTCGGTGGGGTTGCTATCACCGCACCCACAGGCATAGCAGGCGTAAACATCGGTGGTTCAACCATTCACTCCTGGGCAGGCATAGGGTTGGGAAAGGAATCTGTCGAGGAGTTGGTGGATGTCCTAAGTTCGTATGCGATCAAACGATGGAAGGGCACTCGTGCCCTTGTAATTGATGAAAGTGAGTTTAACCTACAGTATCAGACTACTGTGCTAACATCCGGCAGTTTCGATGTTGGACGGCCGCTTATTTGACAAGCTCGTACGATTTAACGCCTGCACTATGTTTTCATCTGGCTAACATATTGGGTAGGAAGAAATAGGTCGGATTGTCCGGGAAAGCCATTGCCCTTTTGGTGGCATACAGGTAATTAGTTGCTATTCTTGCCCTTGTGTTATCCTCTAGCTGCTGACAGGATAAATAGCTTATTCTGTCAGGTGATTTCTTCCAGCTGCCACCTGTTCCCGAACAAGATTCCACAACAATAATACCGCCTACCTTTACTTTTGATGCGCTATCTTGGTCTCAATGCGTCGACGAGCCAGTTGTACTGTCAAAAGTGTTCCGCCAGAAGGACAGCAGTGGGTACTTCGGATTTCGAGTAACTTTCCAGATATCTTACAGAAATGTAGAGTTTATTGACATGCTCTCTGCGACGAGGTCAGGGCAACTGGAAGATTGGCATGTTCAAGAGTTCTTCAAGTTGAGCCGTGTGGTAGAATACTCCGATGGTATAAGTCCAACTCAATTGTGCGTTCCTAGCCTCCCTTGCACCCTGTGACGTATCAGTAGTCATTGTCGTCCACAGATTTCCACTAAAGAGCCAGGTCGAGTTGTGCAATAAAACGCATCTCGATGTATTGCCCGGGGAAATATTGACTTACACCGCCATGGACTCTAGGGGCTTTAACATGTATGGAGAGCGAATAAGGGTCGGTGTTGCAGAGCAACAGCTAGAAAGACTTGTCGCTCCAAAAGTGATATCTCTAAAGGTCGGTTGCGACTTGCTGTATGCTTAGATGTGTTCCCTAGTTCACTACACATTTAGGTTGATGCACAAGTAATGCTACTTAGAGTAAGTGCTCCGAAATGACTGTACTGACTGAACCTGATCATACCTCCCAAAGAATCTTCTGCAAGGCAGGCTGGTCAATGGTTCACTTGGAAAAGTGGTTGACTTCATCACCACACACGAAGCGCGGAAGCGCCTTATCGACATTGCTGACCTTGAGACGAAACCTCAGCGTTCCCTAAATGGCGACTTTCTTCCTACCATTAATGGGAACGCCGATGATCAAAATACTGAACACAAGTACGAAGGCCTATTGACTCTCAATGAACACATGTTCGGAAAACATGAGCGGTTTCCGCTCGTCAAATTCACGAATGGGCTTCACCTTCTCTGTGCGCCCTTACCATTCAACGTACAGGGCCTGAAAGGCAACTGCGAAGCACAACGAGTACAAGTGCCTCTTGTGCTTTCTTGGGCAATGTCCATCCACAAGGCTCAGGGCCAAACCATGAGTCGAGTGAAGGTTGACCTGAGAAGGATCTTTGAGAAAGGGCAAGGTGAACGATTGAACTCATATCTTGTCGTCCATTTGAAGCTGATTTGCCTTTGTGAAGCCTATGTCGCCCTCTCGAGAGCCACAAGCCTAGAAGGACTGGAGATCGTTGGTTTTGACCCTTCAAGGTTCGGGATCAAGTTAGGAATCTGTACTGGCGCGTATCAACTGACGCTACGATGTTCTTTCAGAGTATTGGCTCACCCACGCGTCATACAGTGGCAGGCCTCCTGGCAAGCCCAGCGAGCTCAAGAGGAGGAAATGGATATGGACTGGGTGGTTGAGCAATATCACTCATCGACGGATATTTCTATGTAACGTTTAGGTGCATCGTATATTTATGGACGGCACCAAGGTCATTAATTGCAAGTAACGACATGTATATTTCAACACGGTTCGTGTCTAATATATTGTAGACACTAATTATCCACAGAAAAGCACAATGACCCTGAACGAGTGTTTGTTAAAAGTTCTGTCTTGATACATCAATAAACTCAATGCATAAGAAAGAAGTAACCCTAGTGTATTGGTTCACTTGCTACGTCTCCCACAGGAGAGATGGGAGACGACGGCGCTGAAGGCGATGGGGGTGGTGATATGTCTATCTCCGATTCTGTGTGCTTTGACGCAGAACCGGTGGGTGACGGCGGTGACTCATCGTCCCCACCCAAAGCAGTTCGTGATGGCATCGGAGGAATTTCCATGTTGGCGCGTGTCGGCGAAGTTGGGTTTGCACGGAGCGAAGGGTGTATGCTACCTGTCGGTCGTGAAGGGAGACGAGGAGTGAAGTCCTCTGGGCTTCTCGGGGATTGAGGTCTCGGAGGGACACTACCAATCTTCGTGTGTGATGAACCATACGAGTACACAGGCATGGGTTCGCCGAGTGGTGCAGCAGGCAGAGGAGGGGAGTTACCTGCCGGCGGGAGGTCCTCGAAAATATCTCGGGCATTGTTAATCATGTCTTCCATCAGCGTATCCTGAGTTAAGAAAGATTAACTCAGGCAATGCGAGTAACAAAGAATGACTAACTTTCCATGACTGAACACTCAAAAGGTCACCACCCTTTGGGATTTCATCTTCACCGAAGATGACGGCGCCGAATACAATCGCTAGGTTTTTTGCGTCCATCTTGTTCTTGTCCGCATTGGACGCTACACGAGTTAGATGCTCAACCAGAGCGCGCAGAGTCGCACGGTGAACGGCAGGTAGCCGCCGTATCTTCGAACGCAGGAGGGCAAAGTGATTCGACTGGTGTTCCGCTAAATGCAAGGTCAGATGATTTTTGGAATGCATTACACTCTTGAGTACTTGCCTCGATCCCCCGTATGCTCTATACGATCCTGCAATGGAAATCTAAACAATGGTTCCGGAAGCTCGCGCAAATACAGCTGGTAATGAGACATCAATATTGTGACAGCACATAGTCGTCGGAAGAATATTGCATACCTTCAATAGTGAGGATACGGCATAAATATCGTCGGTCAAGGAGTTAAACTTGAAACTGGCTTCGTTCCGCTCTATCTTATGTTGTAGCTGCGAAGTGCTGATGAAAGCATGAAATCTGCAGAAGCTGATAGACTTACGTCCTGTACAATAGCATGCCTGCCAGACACCTTGCATATGACTGTCAACATCTGAAGCCAGAAAATCCCACCAGAGCTTACCCTGTATATGCCTTCTGCGTCTAATCCTCTCTGATCTACTTCTTCTACACAGATGCGCAGAATTTTTGGAACATCGCCTTCCCCAAGGCCCTGAGCAGTTGCATAATCCACTAGACTAAAGCCGAAGATGAGGTCGTTGCATTCGCCAACATTGTAGTTGTAGTAAAGTATAGGCTTAGCTATTGCTGATGCCAATGAACGAGGAATGAAGGTCGTGACTAATGATACATCTTTTTCTGGGGAAATCTGGTCGACCGCAGAACGACCATGTGATGACAACTGTGTCTGAGTCGTAGTAGTTGCACTATAGACAAACTCAGAACTGCGAATGCGAGTGACGCAATCAAAATACACGCACGTCATATTATCAAGATATTTTTCCATGACATTCTTGACTGTATTTGAATATTCATAGACAAAGGTCTCCAGACTCTGAGTGGCGCCTACTGGTCAGCTGCCAGTGCATGATGCCAGCTACTTAACAAAATTACCTTATAACCACTTGCCAGAATCTTAGTGCGCCTGAGTCTGAGAGTCTCCAGCCAATGAACGCCTTTTCGGTATTCCCTATCTGTGCCAAAATTAACTTTACACGGCTTGCGTACATCGGCGCGTCACTCACCAGCCTCGTCAGCTTCTCGTTTCGCGCGAACAGCCCGAAGCGCGCTATTTTCTGAACGTACACCTAAGCTCTCTTTCACGGTACCGCTCTTATCTAAGAATGTGATCAGCTGATTTAGTTGTTTCTTTCCTGATAGGCGCTCGGTTGAGTCAAGTCGGAATTAGTATATGCCATTTATATGTCATACCGTGTTGAGCGAACTCAGAAAATGTTCCCGAAGTAGAGGGTGAGCGATTACGTGGTCCAGGCGCGCTCCCAGAGGGCCGCCTATCAAGGGGGCGTAACGGCTGAGGGGCAGTGACAATAGGCCGAGACGGCAAACTGGGGTTAGACCGCGAGGTACTCAAAGTAGTTCCGTTTTGTTCTGAATATGGCACAGTACTAGTAGATATCAGCTGCGAGGGTGCGGCGGCGGCAGCCGCTTTGTGATCCTTGAAACGTATTGTAGGTGACTGCAAAAGATCAACTACTTCAGCACTGACCTCGACTTCTTGGCATTTTTTCAGGTAAGCACGCTTCAACTTTGGCAGTGTATTCTCAGCATAGTCAATGTAGGCATTGCCAGACTCTTTCAAATCCTCTTTGATACGTTTGCGCGTACGCTCTTGCGTCTCCTATCATTCAGCGATTAGAGACTCGACAAGACGGTGAAGAAGGGGGTAGACGTACCCTGAGTGACGTCAAGGCGTTGACAACATCTACCGTAAGCGTCGCAAGAAATGCTTGTCTGGTTTGTGCTTCTGTATCGCAAGCGCCGCCTATAAGGGACTACAGGTCTGAGATCGAAGCAGGACCGACCTCTCTCAACGTTATCCCGAACCTCATTCCACGCTCTCCTGGAAGTGCTAAGTTCCGTCCGATCGTCTAAATAGTTGTCGATGGATTTCACCTTCCGGTGAAGTTTAAGCAATGACTCGATGCTGATACGCGTATCAAAGCGTATTCTTGATTACTAAATACCAAATATTGCTCACTATATTTCTTCGATTCGTTTTCTGCATAAATCATGCCACTGTTAGATGGCGTATTGGGGTGAGTGAGTGGACGAACCTTTCTTGGAAGAAGCTCAAATATGAGTCTGTCAAGACCTTGAGGTGATGTTCAAACAGGGGAATTGGTCCAGATTGCAAAAATGGCTCTGAAATGGATTGCCTGGGTGCATAGGACTCTGCGGTTGGAGCAGCCATGACGGTGTTGAGCAAGTTGCATAGACATGCTCCTGATTTCCCCACAACATCCAAACAGGGATATACAAGGACCCCCGGTACTGCCGATACCTAGTTCGATAAATTCACGCGCCCGAACTTGAACCATATGGACACCATAATTTATATAATTACGTGCCTCTTTATAAAGAAGTTGTTTCAATCTCGCTCCAGACGCGCAGTTCTAACCCGTCTCCCAGGAAATGTCGCTCTGGGGTCGGTATACCGATTCTAGTCCATGGCAGGTCGTCTTGAGGTCTGATCCTTTACAGTCTCTCAACTTTCACCTGATAAGCCATGGCAATGCGTGAGTGTTGTACTCTAAGCTCATTCTCAAGGTTCTGACACCCTTGATCCTTAGAGTGTGGTACAGCACACTCATGATTCCAGCATATTTTGCCGCTGCATCCGCGCTTCTTCTCTTACTACATTTAATCACGCTATCTAAGCCAGTCAAAAAGCTTTGGTCGCGCTTTCTGCCCCCTAAGGCCGAGGAAGAACCGAGCGTTTTCTTCAACGAACCTACTGTAGCTGTAGCTGATGGATTTTTCTCTGAGGCTAAAGTATTCATCTCCCAACATGGTGGTTGGGTCATTTTTGCATACAAGTTTGCAAGATTTATCGGTTGTCTTGTGTTTTTGGGACTGTCATTGGCTACTTTCATATTAGACGAACGTGAGGAGCACGCGAACGGAGCGAACAAGCTGTCCAAAGGAAAGCATCGCAGGGCCCGTCACTCCGATGGCTACATTCCGTTCTCTCGCGCTGAGTGGTTGCAATTCACCTTGTGCATGACTGCTGTTAGTGATTTGTAGTTATCTGGTTCAACATTTGCTTACTCTCTCCAGGCTTATGCATCTATTCTCGGGCTCATTTCAGTTACCACCAAACCCCGATGGAGCAGGCTGGTGTCCAATCACCTGGCTACTCTTCTCTTTGCAATCTTTGCGGTCTTTGCGTACCGGGATTTGTGGCCCCTTATTACCTTCAATAAACAACCCAAAGACCTCAAAGAAGGAGGCTTATTGTGGGCGAAAGTGACTGTCCTTTTTCTGTCAAGCATCGTATTCCCTCTCTTGAGCCCAAGACAATATATCCCAGTAGACCCTGCGGTATGACCTTGTTTTCAACGAATCTCTCATGACAAACGCTCACATCCTTCTTCAGAACCCCGCCGAGAGCCCTCACCCCGAGCAAACTTCTTCTTGGCTGTCTATGGTCTTGTATTCCTGGCTGGACCCCATCGTCTTTAAAGCGTATCGAGTTCCCCACCTGTCGCACGAAGAACTTCCCCCGCTGGCCGATCATGATTATTCCAGGAATCTCAAAAAGAAGAGTTTCCCCGTAAGTTTATGGCATCACTGTCTCCGCAGACGAGTTGACAATCGTTGCAGCACCTTGATCCCTCAGTCTCTGGGAGTCGGAGGCGACATATTTTCTTCGGCCTCATGAAGACATTCCGTGTTGAGTATATGGTTATGGCCTTAATGATCGCTCTCCAGGTATGCCATTCTTCTTGCGCGTGGCCCCCTATGTCTGACAGTTTCCCCATGACAGGTGCTGGCAAAACTAGCCGCTCCCGTTGGAATTAATCAACTTTTGCTGTAAGTAGTTCGTTATCATATTTCCTGACATCTCTCATACGATTTGCATAGTTATGTCGAAACGAAAGGCGAGGGTGCTGTGGTCCGTCCATGGGTCTGGATATCCTGGCTGTTCTTGGGGCCACTTATGGGTTCCTTGGCTTGGCAATGGTATATTTATATCGCGGTGGGAGTGCTTGTTTGATACCTAGTGATCCCACTCATGTGCTTTCTAGACACGTGCGCTCGTGCACACGGAGGGTATTCTCACACAACTGATCTTCGAGCATGCGCTCCGAATCCGAATGAAGGCTGAGCTCCCCGATGACGGCAAGAAGTCTGGGGAGTCTACCGCACCATCTACGCCAGATAGTGCATCTGTAGCTGGATCTAGCACTGCCGCCGCAGACGAAAGTACGGATGGCAGTGGCGACGAGACGCTGCATGCCAGTGCCGAGACTTTATCAACATCTTCTACCAAAAAAGGCAAGCAAAAGTCCCAGGATGATAAGGAAGAACTGGACAAGCCGAAAAGGCACTCGAGCGCTGACAACCTTGTTGGGAAAATTAACAATCTTGTCACAACTGACTTGAGCAATATTAACGATGGGCGAGATTTCCTCTTGGTCGGCAAGTCACGCTCAGTTTTGATGGACGTGTGCTTTCTGACGCGTGTTTCCGTCCAGCGTTGTACATGCCACTTCAAGTAAGCATGTGCATCTGGTTCTTGTATGAAATTCTTGGCTGGAGGTGGGTGTCGTTAAGCTGCTGTGTGTCTTGACTGATGACCGTTTACCAAGTGCCTTTGCTGGCTTGGCTGTTATGGTTGCCTTGTTCCCTCTTCCTGGGTACGTTGCTCAGCAAATTCAAAAGGTGCAGGTGGAGAAAATGCAAAAGGTTGGATCTTTTTTAATTTATCGATCGATGCTTATCGTTACCCCAGACGGATGCTCGGGTGCAAACCGTGACCGAAAGTAAGTCGAGCATAATAGGTGTAGAACTGGTACTGATGGCTCGCTAGCCATGAATGTTTTGCGTATGATCAAGCTTTTCGGGTGGGAAGAGAAAATAGACACTAGGATCAGCGAGAAACGAGAAGTAGAACTTGTCTGGACATGGAAGACGAAGATCTTAGAGCTGTTAAACAACAACTTGAAGTATGTTTTCCTTGTTCCTGGTCTGACAACTGAAACTGACACATGCATAGCTACGTAATTCCCCTGTTCACAATGATGGCTTCGTACATGACATTTGTATGTTGCATTTTATTTCACGTAAAATAGGTTTCTTACCCTCTCTTAGACTCTCATTATGGGGCAAAACCTAACCGGTTAGTGCTGTGAGCTGTGTTGTGATTCGTTGACTTGACAGGTATTCCAGCTTCAAAGGTTTTTTCGTCAATGACAAGTAAGCTTCGTACTGTCATTCACTTGATTAGAGTAACTGATGTCGCTCGTCTGGCAGTCTTTGACATTCTAAGAGACCAGCTGAGCATGGTATTCTTCTCTGTTCCAAGATTTATGCAAGGTATTTATTTCGTTTACTTCGAAAATTACTGACAAACAACGCTCTTCAGCCAAAGTATCGCTGGATCGTGTCAATAGTTTCCTGATTGATACAGAACTATTGGATGCACACACACAGCAGGACGAGGACAGAGTCCAGCTCTTCGTCCAAACAGGAGAAGAATCTGACCTTATCGGCTTCAGAGACGCTGTCTTTGCATGGTCTAACGATTCCGGTGGGTCGCTGACACCGTCGAAGCGCAAGTTCAGACTTCGTATCGATGGTGAGATGTACTTCCAACAAGGTCGTATCAACCTTGTCGTCGGACCGACAGGTTCTGGGAAGACATCGGTCCTCATGGCTTTGCTCGGTGGGTGATTGTCGGAGCTTTTCTGTAGATGTTTCTAATTTATTACTCAGGCGAGATGCACTTCACGCCCTCTGGCCCAACATCTTGGTTTAACCTCCCTCGCAAAGGCGGTGTAGCCTATGCCGCGCAAGAGTCCTGGGTTCAAAATGAAACCATTCGGGTACGTGACATCGCAAAAGCAGTTGCTCGTGTGCTGAAGTAGCTCTCAGGACAACATTCTTTTCGGCGCACCCTATGATGAGATTCGATACAAGACAGGTGCGTACTCAGTTGCATGACTTGTGAACGTTGTTGACATGTTTGAGTACAGTCTTGCACCAGTGTGCTCTGGAGCGAGACCTTACTTTGTTCGAAGCGGGTGACCAAACGGAAGTTGGAGAAAAGGGTCTTACGCTAAGGTAAGCTCACCAAGCTGAGCCTTCGTTTGTCACAAGTCTGACTCCGTGGAAAGTGGCGGTCAGAAGGTAATCACATTCCTCACGAGAAGGCACGCGGCCGCTGAAACATGTTAGGCACGAATCACCCTCGCAAGAGCTATATATTCTTCGGCAAAAACGCTGCTGCTTGATGATGTTAGTCATCCCATCTCTATTTTGAACTGTCAGCGAGTAAACACGAACAGGTTTTGGCCGCTTTGGATGTCCACACGTCCAAGTGGATTGTAGACAAGTGTTTCGCCGGAGATCTCGTCAAAGATCGAACAATTATCCTTGTGGTATGTGCATATAGGTCAAATATGACGACGCCCTTTCTAAGGCAGTACAGACGCATAACGTTGCTATGGCAAGCTCTATAGCGCACTTCGTCGTGTCTCTGGGTTCCAACGGACGGATTGTCAGCCATGGATCGATATCGGAGGCCATTGCAAAGGACGAAAAGTTTGCAGCGGAAGTGGCAAAAGAACAGGAAGTCCTTGCTAAAGAGGCCGAGGTCATGGGCACCCCGGAAGAACCGAAGGGCGATGCGGCAAAGTCCGACGGCAAGTTGGTAGTGTCTGAGGAAATTGCGGTAGGCCATGTTTCCTGGCCAGCTTGTTGGTTCCTCCCTCCACGATCATCGGTGCATTGCTGACATTGCGTTCCAGTCAAGCTCTACCTGACCGGCTTGGGGGGGAACTATCCCATGACGTTCTGGGTCGCATTCTTGGCTCTGGTGGGGTTGACGGACATCGCCAACACTGTGCAAACCTGGTTCCTTGGGTACTGGGCATCTCAGTACGAACATCATCCACCCTCGGAGGTCAATGTTAAATTGTAAGAAAAGTTCCCGTTCGTGGACTTGTCACTCAACTTTATCGAAAGTTATCTCTGTGTATATGCCTTGATCATGACCTCTGGCTGTCTCATGTATTCGAGTGGATATTACATGTACTATCGGGGTTCAATGCGGGCATCCCGAACCATCCACAAGAAACTTGTTCAATCTGTACTCGGAACAACGCTAAGGTGTGTTCTTTGAATTCAACGGTCACGCCTCCATTCATCATTGGGCAGATGGCTGGACACGACACCTACATCTCGGGTCATCACCCGGTGCACACAGGACATAAGAGCCAGTCAGTCGCTTGCTTCTACATGGTCAATATTCTCTGATAAATTATCTAGTTGATGGGCCGTTTGCACAGGGAATTGGTTGGGTCGTCGAGCTTTCCTTGACCATGGTCGTGAAACTCGGAGCCGTTGTGGTCATGACTCCTATCTTCTTAGTGCCCGGTCTCTTTATCGGCTTGCTTGGTGGATGGATCGGTCGCATCTACATGAAAGCTCAACTATCAGTCAAGCGAGAGATGAGCAACGCGAAAGCACCGGTCCTTGGTCACTTCGGGGCTGCTATCGCAGGACTTAGTAAGCGATCACCGGGACTTCTATGATATGCGAGCTTATTCATTACAACAGCATCGATTCGTGCGTACGGTGCAGAGGAGGCATTTAAACAAGAATCTCTTAATCGCATCGACCGCTACAGCAAATCAGGGCGTATGTTCTATAACTTGAATCGGTTTGTCTGCGTTGGTTGCGGGAAATTGGTCGCTAACGAGTGTTCTCAGTTGGGTTTGTATCCGTATTGATGCTATCGGTGGTGGATTCTCGGCTGGTCTTGCCGCTTATCTCGTGTATGGTCGCGGAGTTCATGAGGCGTCGAACATTGGGTTCTCTCTGAACATGGCAGGTAAATATTTACGTAGTGTACCCATTGCGGATTTTCGCTTACATCTCACAGTCGGTTTCAGTTCCATGATCCTTTGGTGGGTTCGTATCCTCAACGAAGTGGAAGTCAGCGGTGAGCTACTTCCTTGTGTTACTCCCTCTGCGTTTAACTGATTTGTGTAGGCAACAGGTTAGCATAGACATACAATGTCTCCGACTGTTGCTTATGTGAAGTAGTTTGGAACGGATCGATAGTTATATCAAAATTGAACAGGAGCCTAAGCCTACCGAAGGCGGTCAGCCGCCTGCGTACTGGCCTGCAAGTGGTGATATCCGCGTAGAAAATCTGTCAGCCCGCTACTCATCGGTGAGTCTTAGCTCAAGCCTCCGCATTCTGCCTAACCATTACTCGTAGGATGGACCTCAAGTTTTGCAGGACCTGTCTTTCCACATCAAATCAGGTGAACGCGTTGGTATCGGTGTGTCGCGGGCTTGCTTCCACTTCCAAACAAATGACTAATCTGAATTCAGTCGGGCGAACTGGAAGCGGAAAGGTGATGCTTATATACGTCATTTACCTTTACTTATATTGACTATCCTGAAGAGTTCCTTGACGCTTTCGCTCCTTCGCTGCATTTTCACAGAAGGCAATGTTTATTATGATGGGATTCCGACAAGCGGGATCAATTTGAATGCCCTGCGGTCCAACGTGACTATCATACCTCAGATTGTACGTTCCTTGCGCTGTTGCCAGTTCACGTCGCTGACACGCTTCATCCGCGAAGCCCGAGCTCCTGAGTGGAACCCTCCGTCAGAACTTAGATCTCTTCGATCAGCACGATGATGCGGTACTTTACGATGCTTTACGCGCTGCCGGACTCTTTTCCGTCCAAGACGAGTCTGAGGAGGCGAGATTGACATTAGACAGTACAATCGCAAGTGGAGGAGGGAATCTATCGGTTGGTCAACGCCAAATTTTGGCTCTTGCTAGAGCTATGGTCCGCGGAAGCAAACTACTTATACTGGATGAGGCAACTTCCGCTATTGGTGTGTACCTCGCGTCGTGGATATTTATCATGCTATAACCCTTTGCAGATTACAAGACCGATTCAGCCATCCAATCCTCTCTCCGCAATGAGTTGCATAACGTGACTCAGATTATCGTTGCACACCGGCTGCAAACGATCATTGATGCTGACAAGATTGTACGTATTCAAAATTGGGTTATCGTGCACTCACGACTCACGACTCGTTCGATAGATGGTCCTGGATGCTGGTAAACTTGTGAGTATCTTATCTTATGTCGAGTTTCCATATTGATCATGCTTGTACAGGTCGAATTCGGCAGCCCATGGGAGCTGTTACAAAATGAACAGGGGATGTTGCGTGCTCTCGTGGATGAGTCTGGGGACAAAGAAGCATTATACGCGGCAGCTCACAGCAAGCTACTGGCTGAAGGGGAGGGTTCGTAGTCGTTTAAGATCTATTATACCTGCTGAAGTGGAACTCACCAAAATGCAATATACCGTATCAAATATCTATATCTTCTGCCAAGTGTTGCATCAGGTTCTACATACACTGCGGAAGCAAATTGCTTATCCGCGATGAGGCAGTTCCTGCCATTGGAAAACACCCTCAATTTTATCAAGCGTTAGACCTGGTAGATAACCCTGAAACTGCTACTTTGTGGGTGCCGGGTCTGTCTACAAATCGCCTGGTCCATCAGGTCCTCTACGGCTATCGATCGTGAGTCGAATCTTGCCGTTCTCCCAATTCACGCGTACTCTACGAATGGTTCCTTTCGTGAGCGATAATTGGAATTGAGCACATCGCGACTCACCTAGTCAGATCATCAATTATATACGTGGGGCGCTTTATTTCCTCCGAGCAGTTCTCAAAGTCCTCACGTTTGTGGGAGGTACAAACTGCAAGCGTCTTTGCACCAGCACTATTTCCTGCTTGGACCCCGGACGGTGCGTCCTCGATGACAAGACCTTGGGCAAATCAGGCGCCGCAAAGAAAAGGGTATCATTGTGACTCACACTTAGTCACATCAATCCCAAGTTTCTTCGCTCCCTCGAGATACGGTGTGGGTTTTGGCTTGCCTTCACTGACATCATCTGCCGTCACAAACCCTGATGTAGGCACCGGAATTTTGCATGCATTATTATTAATAATTTAAATAAAATGCAG
>QFEN01000024.1:111261-132221 GCA_003316125.1 Auricularia polytricha
AACAAAGAACCTTTTGTCAGGGAGCTCATCAAGGTCCGCAGGTGATTTGTCTGCTTCAGTTCCCCATCGCACACCTTTACTACGTCTGTCAGGTCCTTGCAAACCTGGTCGAGAAGTTTACGTCCAATTGATGCCTCCCGGAAGAACAAACGATAAAGGGGATCAGGATTGTCATTGGATTGCTTCGGCAGAGTGTTCAATGTCTAAAAAGAACAATGGGCGACGTGTGGATAACAAATCCATCAAGATACTCACCGAAGGCAGCTGGGTGAGCCATTCACGGCACCGTTCGTGAAGATTGCGCATCCATGCAGGCTGCTGCGAGGTCTGACTTTTTGAGGGACCAGCGGCACTCCCGAGCTCGTCATCATCTGTCAGAGTCCGCATCTTGCGCAATTTACCAAGGAGTTCATTACCTTGAAAACGAAGCAGTCAGACAGGTGACAACGCGAATGTATCTTGCGTACCTTGCGCTACAGCAATAACACGCTCTGCAGTCGGAGGAAGGCTTAGCCATGCAGGTGGTTCGCGGTCAGGCAGGCGTTGCACCCAGGTCATGAAATGCTCTAGTTTGGTGCCATCGGGAGCTTCGAGTGCATGGTCTCCACCGATGGTTGGAACAAGGTCGAAGTCGACGTTGTACGCAGCAGGCGTAAAGAGCTTGTCGACAAAGGCGTCCAAAATGCGCTGATCAAAATCGCTGTCAACTCTTCCTCCGTAAACGGACTGTTTAATCAATGTTCTAAGGGCATCCCAAGGAATGGTTGCCGGGTCTACGTTTGCTCGTCCTTTGGCAACTGCATTGAGCCAGGTGTCGATAGTTCCAAATGCCGAGGACATATCAGAGTCATTAAAGTCGTAAGTCTTGCTCCAGCCTAATGGCACATAGCGGAGACGCTCTTGGACGACAGCATGGAACCACGCCAATAGGAAGTACAGACGTATCTTCTCTGACGGACCTTGCGCCAGCCGTTGTGGGGTTATGGATCCAAGTGAGTCCAAGAGGTTCGCTTTGATTCCTGGCAGAGGCTCATTCATGATGATCCGTGACTGGCGTAAGATGTTAACGGGAATGGAAGGATTCGCTTCTAAGGTGAGGAAAAGACGGAAGTTTCGATGAGGATTCAATGTCTGTAGCTTCTTCTCCAGCTGTCCCAGCCATGTAGGAGCGAGATGCACGTTCTTCAGAAGCACCCACGTTCCTTGACGGGATGCTGCTGCGATTGCTTGGTCTGCCAACGTGAATCCTTCTTGAGAACCCATGGCCACTGATGAGGAACGTGCGCCAGTAGATTGTATGAGGTTCTCTACGCGGTAACTGGCGTCATAACCTGTAACTGATACAAGGGCCAAAGGAGTCGCCGCCGGTACCTCATTCGCAACCATGGCGCTCAGGTCCAAATCGGATGAGAGGTCGCTTTGGAACACGTTTCGAACGAATAGGGCCGTGGACTGTAGCAGTCTGTCGGGCCGGAGGCATTTGACAATCAGCAAAGAACGCAGTGCTTCGACGGCAGCTACATTCTGATCAGTGGTTGCACACGATGGACACGAGTGTCCACTTACGAGTATTGGGTTCCCATGGCGTTGGAACAATAGATTCAGGAATGCTCGATTGCAGGAAAGGAATCCAGTCATCTGGGTGTTCTAATATGTTGTTGAGAACTGGCTTGAATAGGGATTGTTTCGCATAGCTCTCCAAGTGCATCATCTGATCTGGCGTCAGTATCGAGGGGGTAGGGTGCTCTGTTGAGGGAGCTGTAGAAATTGCGACGCCTTGCCCGCTCTCCAATAGAAACTCCAGTCCATCGCTGATCTCTTCCATTCCCCGGAGCTTGACCTGAGCCAGAAGAACGGCGAGCATCACATGATCGCGATGAAGAAGAGCCCTGGAAGTCCGCTTGTAGACAATTAAGAACAAGTCATTGAGGAGGATCTCGCGTCGGCGATGATGGTCAGATACGTTCTTGAGATTAGGATTGTGATGCAAAACGTAGTCGAATATGTCCAAGAAGAACCGCAGCGAGAATTGATAGAAGTGGTTGACCAGGTTGAGTTGCTCCAGAATGAAAAAGACGGAGCTGCATGCCTGTGCCAGGGGCAGATACTCTGCAGTCACTTGCTCAACCTCTTTCATGACGATATCCGTCTCTTCGACCTTGTGTGTAATGTCCGCAGCCTCTCGTTTGAGGGTCTCCAAGGTGCTGATCACCTTGTCGTCGTCAAGAATATTGCCTGTTGAATCATTGAGAGCTTGCAGCAGCAACTTTTCCAGCGTGCGAAGACGAAGTCGGAACTCTCCTTGAGCCTTCATCAGATCAGTTCTCTTGCGTTCAGTGTCCGGACGTTCGACTTTGAGAACTTGGTCTAGCGACTGACTCTGGAGACTACTCCTCGTCATGGTAAAGTTGACAAACGTTACCCTGCTGCAGATATCTGGAGAGAACTCGACGGAGGGGTCGCGAGTGGACAAAAACATGGTAAACGAAGGAGAGAAGTCGATGTCCTGGCTGCCAAGGCGGATGAGAACACGACCACCCGTTCTCCGAATCTCTCTGTTGAGCACAGCGTTCAAGATAGGATCGAGATGTTCGACATCTTGGATAAGTAAAGGATTGCCGAAACGAAGAGCGCTCTCTAGGACCTTTAGGAACGCCTCGTCCAAGAAGCTGGTGACAGTGATCTTCCGGTCCTTGTATTCGTTGAGAAGGAATGCGGTGGCTTGTCCTGTGGGATCAATGATAAGGGGGTAGCGGTTGAATCGTTTCAACATGATTGCGTTTTCCGTGGTCAAATTGTCCGATGGGAGTGACTTTGATTGCCAGCTCAGGCGGTCATCAGCAGTCGATAGATATTCCGTGAGCGAAAGCTCTGGCTTGAACTTGATGCCTGCTTCGTGAAGATGGCTCGACCATTCTTGCCACATGACCTCGCGATAATGTTGATCAAAGAAACCGCCATAAGCTAAAAAGGCAGCTGAAAGTAGGACATCGCCAACGATGGTGCTCATTTCCGCGTCGAATGTGCGACTCCCCGACTCCCAGCGGCCTTTCTCCGATGACAAACTTTCAAGGAGTTTCATGCTCCTGTCCACTTTGCTCTGCACACGCTCCATCTCTGACTTGATAGCCTGAGTCTCGCTGATGAGCAACGCATACTCCTCTTTATAGGTCGCGATTTTGGACTCCAACTCGGCGACAATGGTGATGATCTGGGAGGCCTGTTTCTTTGTCATATCTGCCTGCGACTCCAGTGATTGGACCTCATTGCGCAACGGTTCCACCTTGTCGAGAATCTCGGAGAAACGTACTTGAGCGAGGACCCATTTCACTAAAGGACCACAAGCTTTACTCGCACGTTGCACTGTTTCGAAGTTGAACGAAGGTCGGCTCAAGAAGTCCTTTTTCATCAGCTCGCGAAGGGGCTTCGTCATCTGACTATTGGTGTCAAAGTTGACGATCCTCTGAATGAAGTCATCCCGGCGAATGATACCCTGAACAGTGCGCCAGCTGTCAATTTTGTGTCCCAGAAGGGTACACACGGATTCCATAGCAAGCTTCACTGCTTCAGGTGGGTTCGCCATGGTTCTGACCTCTTGTAGATGCTGCCTCTTGATGCTGCTAACGGCAGACTGGGCATCCAGGACAGCTGGTTCCGCGTCAGCCAAGTCCGCCATGACAACGGAGCGTCGCTGTGCAATGTTTTTATCTTGTTCAACAAGGGCCGCTTGGATCTCTATTGAAGCAGTCTTCTTCTGTTCGGCTTCCTGCTGGTCGGCAACCATGCGCCTAAGCTTCTCGTTGGCCTCAGCATCTTTCGCCTGCAGTTGAGATCGCTTGATGGCCAAACTCTTGCGCAGCTCCTCGACTTGAGTGACGGTATCCTTCAGCTTGTCGAGACCAACATGCAGGTGGCGCTGTTGCTCCTCGAGCTCATCACGTTTCTCGTTGAAGAGACGAACGTATTGATTAATGCTGCACAAAATATTCAACGCCACACCAAAGTGAGGACGGATGAAACTTACAAGTCCAAATAGTGACGCGGCGTGACATAATTGTAGCGACCCTGCCGGCGGCTCAAGCGTTGGTTGATCTGGTGTAATGACGAGTGAACGTAAACCAGTGCGTTCACCACTGCTGTGCGATGAACTGGTGGCATGGTCAACTCGCGATACGCGATGGGGAAGAGCGCAGGAGGGGCGTAGGAAGGCAGATCAAGGTCAATCGTGTGCGTAAACTCCATTCCGACTTGATAGAATGCCTGGTCAGACCAGTCACCAAACCAATCAAGAACACAGCGATTGAACAATGCAGGGGAAGTAGCAGCACGAGAAGCCAGGCCATTCTCAGGCGGATTCATAGTGAAGACCACATGAAGGTTTTTAGCGACCTGCTGAGTGAACCATCGATAAAGCTCCTCGTGCGAGTCGAGCATCAGCCCGTCCCTTTGAGAACCTTCTTTGCAAGCTGTCATAAGCGCGGCGTGTTCATCCCCTTCAAAAAGACCAGGAACTTCGGCGTTGGCAAGGAGTGTGTTCATCCGCTCCAAGAAGCCAGAATCAAGGACGTTGGATTCATCCATAATGAAGCAAATCTTCTCGCCTTTGCAACCGGATCGGCGTAACACCGTCCGTAAATCGTCGTCGAAATCATCACCCGTGTACTTATTGGAGACTTTGATCTGGAAGATGCTGAGCCCATTAAGCCATGCGACGAAGCGTGAGAGAGTGGTCTGCTCAGAAGTCAGATGAAGAATCACTCAGGAGAATGTGTAACTTGCCTTGCCGCTTCCACTGACACCAATAAGAAGCAGATGCCCCTGCACCTGGCGGAATACTCGGTCAATCCGAAGGACATGATCGAGAACATCGTTGAAGAGAACAAGCGGCACGTCCAGTTCTTCCTCATAGAAGACTCGGAGGCGAGCTTTCGTATACTCACGAAGCTCCTCGCGGTCAACAGGAATATAGTATTTGGAGGTCCAGTTGGAAAAGAGGATCGGTCTGTGGAGGGCCTCATCCCGGTTGATCGTCGGGAAGTGCTCCATGGCCGCGTTGTCAATGTGTTCGTCTGTCCAACCTTTCTCTTCCTCCGTGACGAGACGGTCTTGGAACAGGCGCAAGGCCTCATGTGCCCACACACGCACAAGCCCTTCGACGGACAATGTTTCCAAAGGCCGAATAGCCTCGTAGATACCACGAACCCATCTTGTTAGTTCACGAGGACTGTAGACGTAGTGTGCTTGGATATCGGTCGTGAAGTGTTTCTGAGATGAGAGATAGAAAGCGACCATGGCATCTGTCAGCGGCTCTGCGTATGCCCGCAGGGTTGGGACCACTTTCAACAGTGCTCTGTTGTATGTGCCATAAATCTGTTTCAGGGAAACCTCTCCAGGATAATCCACCATGACGAGGGGAGCGTGACGAAGGAAACGATGGCTCAGAGGTACACGTCCAGGATCAGTGGGAGGATTACAAGCACCCACAAACTGGATGCGCTCCAACTTGACCCAGGCCATGTCCTTGGAACGCCAGTAACCTCCACATTCGACGAGCTGACGCAAGAAAGAGATGACTCGCTGAGTGCCGTATTTATCTTGAGCGGGCAGGTTGATCTCGTCGCAGAAGACAACCAACCACCGACCGATCTGCACTGGGGCCAGAATGACACCGTTAGGAGTCTTGCGATACTCACAATACTGCTCAAAGGTCTTCAAGATGAGTTCTGGTGTGGTAGCGCTGGAGAAGTTCAGACCGACGACTTCCATGTCTGGAAGCTTGCGCAATGCGCTGAACAGAGTCATGGTCTTTCCAGAACCCGGGGGACCACAGAGCATCAGAGGCTTATGCTCTGACAACCATGAGTACAACACTTCTTCGTGGCGCACAGTGTCCATCGTAGGTACAACGATGTCTGAAGATGTGACGGCGTGGGCGTCGATCTCAATGGAAGGCACTTTGGACTGCCAGGCAATCCAGTCACCACTTGCGATTTGAACGTCGAAGTCGATGAGGGAGCTGTCGGAACCCATCGCTGGAAGGTCGATGCCCGTTTGCTTGCGCAAGAAGTACCCCATCTCAGCCCGAAGGTCGAGTTTGGCATCACCGGAAAATGCCCAAATTATGCTCACAAGGAGCCGTTTGGTGACATACTGCTCCACCTTTTCAGGTGCAAGAGGGAAATCAGAATGTTGCAGGTTGTACTCAATGATGTTCCGAGCCGTTTTGTTCAGCAGCGAGAAAAGAGTGTGCAATGCACGTGTCGAGGTGAAGTCCATGATATGATCTATAGACTCCGCGAAAGTTAGGGCAGAGTCGACGAGATCTCCGTCGCCGAAATAGCGCTCCAAAATGGACGCAATCTGCACTTGAGTGGCGAGATTAGCAGAGTTAGATGCGTCAGCAGCCAACCCATCAGTACGACGGCCAGGCATATCGACAGCATCTTCATCGTCGGCATCCAGGGGCACTATCGACAGAGTATTGAGATAGTGCCGGTAGACCATTGATGGCTCGATGACGTCTTCACTGAACCAGATCATACCACAACGACTGACGGTAGCCAAGGTGGCATAGCGAAGATGCTCAACCTCGAACATGATGCGCACATTAGGTGGAAGGTTCAGACGTTCACCATTGGGCAGCGTGAGCAGTTTGTTGTCGTCCAGCACACTGTAATTGCGTTAGACAGTCGCAGAACTACCCCGTCACGGTGCATACCTATTCAAGTTCTCGACCCACTCAGGATCAACATCACCATCAAAGATGATCCAGTGTCTCTTACTGCTTTCACCACGAACGTCATCAACAATCTTGCGCAAGATGTGGGTGAACAGCCCGTCGTTCCATTCGCGTGTCGTAGGATCGAGCGTGCCGTACAGTGCGTCCTTGTGCATGGCCTTAGGGTCAATGACATAGGGGATTCCTTCGATGCCATCGAGCCTCTCAAGAGCAGCAAGCAAAACCTGCCAAGCATTGGTCTTCCCAGTACCCGAAGGTCCAACCATCATGAGACCGTGCTGAATCTTCTGAATCTGATAAAGTTGAAGAATCTTGGCAACCCATCGATCACCGTCGACAAGGCGGCGTTCCGTGCAAACCTTGAGAATTTGCTCGCGCAAAGCATCGAGGTCGACCGGAACGTAGTCAGTACCGGGGAAAACATCGGCAAGCAAGCTGTCCAGGGTAAGTCATTTGTCATGGGAGGACACAAACAAAAATTACCTTGTAAGCAAAGGAACATCATCAGCAACCAACTTTGGTACGATTGTCTCCGTAACACTCTGGATGAGAATGATCTGCTCCGAAATGTTATCGGAAAGACCTTCCACGCCATCCGCATCTTCAGATTTCGCATTTTGCAGACGCTCACGCTTCAAGATACCAGCACTTGCTAGGACAGCCTTCAAAGCACGGAGACCGAAATCGTAATGTGGCTGGGGAGAGAGCTGCTCGTCGCAAAGATTGAAGAACGGTACAATCTTTGAAGCGAGTGATTCTGCTGTACGGAAACCTTGTGAAAAGAGCATGACCTGGGCAATTAGTTCGCGGTCGGGTCTCGTCATGGCCATCCTGAATGAGCAGCCCTGTATTCAGCAGGAGACTCATAACCATCAAGATATAACTTACGGCCTGAACAATTTCGTCAAGTTGGGCGGAAGCTGAGATCGACCAGCGTAGTTGGGGTTAGTCGTGATGAAAATACCTTTTGCATATATTAGCCAGTGCCATTGCAGATTATAAAATTCGTACCAATGTTCTTATTGATCTTGAGGCTTTTCCCAACAAGCTCGATTTCAACGTTGGGGTTTTTCGCCAATAAAACGAGACCTTGTTGAATACTTTGTACTTGCTGAGACACAGCACTGAGAATACGCTCCTCAAGTCGATTGAACTCGTCAAAGCATCCCCATGCACCAACTTGACAAAGCCCAACGAAGATGCGACCCATAGCTTGGAAGTCAAATGTCTCGTCACAACAAAAGACCAAAACAAACCGCCCCAGCTGGACACCAAGAGCTTTCACGGATTCCGTTTTGCCTGAGTTTACATTAGTCTGACGTCGCAAGATAGAGACGGTGTCCTACCTGTGCCAGCGGGCCCGAAAGGTGAGCCTCCCAGCTGATTGTCGAGCGCCTGAGTCAGCGTCAAGTACACTCGGTCTGTCAACGGTGTCTGAACCAGACGATCGGGGACACCGAGATACTCCCATCCGTAAGGGAATGATGCATCAGCAACGCAGATGGCAAGCCTGTCTAATGGGTTCTCGACAGAGCGATCCATATAGAAGCGCATTTGCGATAGCCACGTGAACGCCTTGGTGTCCGTGACACGCTGCTGGATGAGGGTACGAATAACGTCTCTTTGGTGGACCAGTTCGGTAATGAGGTGTTCGCACTTGCGGCGGGTAACCGGGCTCAGTTCCTGCAACACGATGTCCGCAAGAAGGTCGAGTGCCTGGCTGACTGTTTCAAGTGGCGCTTCTGGGAGCTTGCCGGACTCGAGTGTGGCATCAACTGCAGTAGTCCATGCGACCTGGACGGCTAAAGTGACTAATTGTGCTGGATATTTCTCCATCCACGTCATGAGCTGGTCCATTTCCAGGGGAGAACCGGTGCCATAGAAGGACTGCAACTCAATGACAGCATCGCTTAAAAGATCCGCAAGAGATAAGCGCATCATGGATTCGAGCTTTGCGAGCCAGTCATTAATCTTGGGGAAGTCTTTGAGCAGAACAGGCTCGCTGAATTTGACCTCCTCGCCTTCGCGCGAGGCCATGCCCTGGATCTGAGTGAGGTCCTCATCGAGTTTGATGGTCGAAATACCAGCAAACATCTTTTTCAGGTGCTTCATGATGCGCACAATATCCTTGCTGTTACCAATGATCTCCAGGAGGTCTTCATCACCAACAAAGTAGAACCGAGGGAACGAAGACCGCTCGCGCTCGAGGTATTCACCAAGCGCCTTCTGGATCTTGTTCAAAAGGTCCGCTAAACGCTCCAAGCTCTTCTGGATCCCCTGGATGTTCATGACGTCTATGACGAACGGCGACTTGTACACTTTTTTCATCACGGTGAGGAACTCTGCATTGATGTTCTGGAAGCGGGCGCTTTCCACTGGAAGGAGGTGCTTGATGTCCGCACTGCCTGAGAAGATGCCCTCTAGATAAACCCATTGACGCTGCACGTCAACCCAGATATCTAAATAATATTGGGTTAATTTCACAGTGAAGAACGACCAACGTTCATACCAAAGAGGACATGAATCCTGTTCAGTTTATCTTCCCATGACCCTGCTTCTTCCTCAAAGACTGTGAAACAAGTTAGAACGACATCAATGTCACAAAACCATACCCCATACCCTTGTAATAAGGCGACAACTTCATTGCAGTCAATGAGTTCAAGTTCTCACTGCACTTGTTGAAGAGGTCATCCCATCCTCTGGAAGTAATATGGTGAGCACCTCTATCTGATCTTGCTAACTATTGCTCACTTGATAAGACGGCACTTGTTCTGATAGTTGATAAGATCGAGCGTGTAGTTCGTCCATATTTCCTTCACTTGCTTGATATACTCTTCGAGGGCCATCTTCAAGACAGTGTTAGACGTGATCAAAGAAATCCAACAATGCCACTCACCTCCCCCTGCGCTTGGATGATAACCTCACGTATGGGTGTATCATTCTTCTTGAGATCTAGGTCGTAAACATGACCAAGAGTCATACTGTACAACAATCAGCACATGGAGCCGAGGAATAATATATTGGAACCAGCTTACAGTGTCAAACTGATCTGAGACGGAAGTCTCAAAACCTTAAAGAGCTGCTTCCAGTGTCTATCCTTCAGCGCCTCCGACTTCAAGTCCGAAATGAGTGAGTTCGACTTTAAAAGTCCACGCAGTACGTCCTGGACGTATTCGAACGCTGCGTACTGCCTCATGCGCGTGGGCATGTCCCTTGTCGACGACAAGAGGCCATCGAGCTGCTGCCTCAGCTTCCTCGGTTGCACCACAGACCACGACATCTCCCTCAGCTCACCAATCTGGCTCCATACGCCAGACAGCGCTGTCCATACTGCTTTGAGGTCACGTAGCTCCTCGAAGACCGGTTCAAGACGCGTGTGACGCGTCAGCTCGAGGTCTAGAGCCTCCTTTGCCCTGCATACGAGGTCGTACTCCTCCTGCACGCGAGTAAGCTTCCCTTCGAACACGTTAATAGTATTCATAGCCGTGTCCGCACGGAGGTTTCCTTGGACGGGACGTGTCTGTTCCCATTCCGACAGGATATCGTTGATCTTGTTCTCTACGATCTTGTCTTCGGCAACTATCTTAAGTTGAAGGCCCGCTGCACGAATAGACCGTGAGCCACGAATAATACTGTAAGTTCAAGAGAACAACCCCATACCCAGCTGCTCTTGAATGGAATCATTCTTTCTCTTGAGAATCTCGTTATATGCGCTCCACTCTCCTCTAAGTTGATCGCTGTATAGCCAATCGTCTGGGAATTGGTACCGAAAGCGCTCTAGTGTCTTCTCGCCGTTGGCACATAGTTCTATCATGGGACCCCATGTCTTGGTCTTGCGTTTGAGGTCCTGGACGAATGTAATAAAGGTCACCGCCGCGGCGGTTGATGAATTGGAGGGACTGAACGCCTAGAGGACGGTCAGCGTCCCGACGGTGAGCTCGAAGTTTTCGTTTAGCTTCTTGAGCTTACCTCCATGATTGCTTCTGGCAGAAGTCTTGACGCGTCCTCCGAAACTTCAATATGAAAACACTCGTGGGAAAATATACCATAAGCAGACCCCTGCAATCCGTTGTCTTGAACGAAAACTCGAGCAAGTTGCTAGTACGCTCAGGTTTACACATCCTCACCCGTGAAAATATCTGCTCATCATGTCTGGACGCCAACAAAGAGTGTTGGTGCAGCCCATCGTATGTTTCCCCGTTCAAAGTCAATTTCTACTTACCGATGATCTTTATTTGCGCAGAATGTGATCTTTAAAAACCTGCAGCAGGTCTGCTCCAGCATGCCATGCTCTCTCCCTCGACACTAACATGCACATATAGCGAACAAAAGTTGTCATATGGTTGTACGACAACATCGAGATGCGGATCGAAGGGCGTATCATCGTGCGTGCAACTTCCTAGTTTCGGACATTTGAGTGTTGAAGCGCGTCTCTGGCAAGGCCATGATACCCCGTATTTGCGTGACGCGCGGCGATCTTGCTTATTTTTCTTCCTCTTGAATTATCGCGAACTCAGCTGAGCTAATATTGCATCTTTAGGGATTTGACGAATTCATGAATGTCGTGGTCGACGAGGCTACCGAAGTCTACGTTAAAGACGCTAAACCACAACGAGAGCTTGGTGAGATCCTTATCTTGATTCATTTCGTAGGCACATTCCTCATATGGCTGCAGGTCGTATACTTCTAAAAGGCGATAACATCACCCTCATCCAACAGGTGGTATGATACGGTGGCTCTGTTCATGTAAAATCTTGTCTTTCTGCACACACCGGTATATGATGTGCTCCTACAATGTATCATAATAATTTTGTGCTGCCACTGACGTACCTCAGCAAACGTTTGTGCTGCGCTTGAGGACAACTCGATAATACAACAGAACAGAGTATAACATAAAACTATAGGTTGTAAATCGGCAATAACCTCGTAAGACTAAGCGCCTGTCTACACAATGGACACTCTGCCTTCTCCCGCCCCCATCCCACAATGCACCCCCAACAAAACAGATGTCCACACTCTGTCGCACAGCTATCTGTTCGTTCTTCCAGACAAAGCGTGCACGTCCTTCCTGCCCGTTGGCGTGGTGGTATTGACGTGACATCTAGTATTGTGTTCTCGTCTTCCTCCGCTGGTTTCACATCGGACTCGGAGGCAGAGACGCCGAGCAATTTAGAAACAGGCCGATCATCAATGAACATCTCATTTGTCGAATCCAGTGAACGCTTCTCTGAGGACTTGTCCGAAGCAGCTTGAGATCTACTGCGCAAAAATGTAATGAGACGGTGCAGGAGGCGTATCGCAATGAGTATGCCGAGTAACGAATATGATGGCGGGCGAACATAAGGGTTCTCTGGGATGGAAGATACCTGTCACCAAATATCTAGATCAGTATGTTGTCCATTGAAAACAAGAGACACGACCTACATGTCGAATGCCTAACACCCTCTTCACCAGATCATAGTACGTGCCCCGCAGATAAAACACCGCCAGGTTGATCTCCGTCCCAACTTCCAAACACACCTGCAGCACTTTGAGCAATTCACCCACTCTCGGACTCAGTGCACTGATCTGAGAGCCCCAGCGCGCAAGAACATATGAAGGAAGCGTAGGGAGGAGGATCAGCGCAGCTCTTAGAGAACGCGAGAGGGTTCTTCCGGCAGAAGAGTACTCCCAGATATCTGTGTACTCCTCCCCGAGAGTCTGAACGGCTATTGTGCGGTCAGTAAAACGCAAAACCTCGCAGGTGATATATAGCCACCTCTACCAACGGATAGTCCGTAGTACATGAGTTTCACAGCTAGGTCGACCTCCTTGTCCCATCGCGTGAGCCACCTTGTACCTTTTCATTCATCGTCAGAACCGAGGCAAGGAAAAGAAACATGAGACCGCACCAAGCCACGATCGAAGCACCGACTCTGCCTGTTCCCTCAACGATGACACATGGAACAAGTCTCTCTGGTTCGCCCTGACTGTATCCTGATCAGCCTTTCTTCATACGAGAGCAATAAGACGACGCACTAATTTGAGCCTGCTGAGCGTCGGGAAACGCAGGCAGGCGTGATGAAGATGCAGACATGTTTTCGGTAACCTCGGCCTCAATTGCTACTACCTTTTTCTGCCACCACACAGTACTAGCTGGCTACTTACATATTGCACACTCACTCATCACCACGAGTTTATTACGATGCCACCTATCCCTGCAGCGAACAGAGCACAAGAGCCTTCCACATGGCAAAAATGTACGTCCAAACATAAATCTCGAATCCAAGAACAATTTCTTATATTCGATTGACAGTGAAGTAGGTCCTAGCTACCTCATCACGCAACCCTTCTCAAATATGATCTCTCAGAATGGGCGCGATGATGGGTGGAGGCGTCGGCCTGACGATTGGTTTCATCTTTGGTTCATATAGTATCCTTCGGTAAGAAGTCAACCGACTTTCACCTTTGTTTTTACCACAAAACATATTATACAGAAATGGCACCGGTCCTCGAGGGTTCCTCGCTACGCTTTCGCAGTATATGCTTAGCAGCGCCGCAACTTTCTCTTTCTTCCTAGCTATCGGCTCCGTACGTGATTTTGCTCCATGGGACATGCCCTGGAAGTCGGCCTCTTGACATCATCGTGGTACAGGTCATTCGTAACGACGCGCTCCTGCCACCACACATGGAAGCCGCCCGTCTGCAACTCCTTCCTCCTCTTGTCCGCTCCAAGGCTGAGGGCGCCACGCTGATGCGCGCACGCTGGGACGCAGAAAGGGCGCGAAGAACAGCTGCGTAGTGCATATATTGAGACTCTGCATTGATACATAATTGAGATGAGATGTGAATGATCTAGCTAAGAACATTGTGTGTGTTGGGTGGGCAATGTGTGTGGGGTATAACAAAACATGACATGCTGCACAGACCTGCAAGCGCGCTCTGCGGCTCGTGTCCAGTCTACGTATGGGTGAACATAACTAATACCTTAAGTGTCAATTCATATGTTCCCTTCCTCTCTAGAACCGCAGGTCTGATGCAGAAAATCAATTCCCGTATGAGGTGAGAAGCAGCATCATCATGTGAAAAAGGACCTGGAGGGGCGCAGTCCGCAATCACCGCCATAATTCGATGGAAGTTGACTTACGCGGAGTGGGCGGAGTTAGATGCTATCGAACCGCACTCGTTACACGTACCCAGAACCGCTTCAGTCTCCCGCACTGAGTTGGTTTGGAACGACTGCTATACACATCGACCAGTGATGCTGTACGCGCTAGGCTATATGGGCCAGATATTGTTGGTCTCGGAGGTGGGTTGGGTTTCCACCACCGTGCAAACCATCGGCTTGGCTTGTTTTTTCTTTGATCCGCCGAAGTTGCCGGAGGGGAATGCGGAGGGGAAGGGATTGGTGAACGACCATGATATACCATTGGTGCTTCAACAAACTTCACCGACGGAGGCGACCGTTTTTTCTTGCGAGAAGTCTTTGTTGTCGCAAGGGAGATTCCCGAGTCATGTCGAGTGAGTATGGATTTTACTGGAGCGGGAGCTGTTTTTGTGTATACGGTCGAGCAGGATCCGATGGATGAGACGCTTTGGCGTGCGCGATGCATAGGAGGTCGGAGATAGTCAGAGCGATATCGCGAATAAGAAGGCATTCCTGGGCTTGAAGGCATGGAGGACTCAAATAGTATGCTTCTACGTCTGCTAGAGGGTTCATCGCACTCCAAGGGTGGGGTCTATATGAGAAGAGTGGGTTATGGGTTGTAGTATGTATAGTGGAGATAAGTGCGCACCAAAACTCTTCGAAGGCTGTGCGGCATTGAAGAGTAATTACCCTCGAATTCTTCTTCAAGTGTTATGTCCTGGCTATGTATCAGGGATGCCACGTGTTGTATTGACCTGACGACTCACTGCTAGATCACTCAAAGTGTTAACTGGAGAAAGATCGATGATGGACTGCAGGAACGGTCCATCAAAGGCTGGTAGTGCGGCGAGGTGGATATACTCACATTGACTATGGTATCAGTATCCAACCAATCTCTCAGAATCTCGTCGTCGGGTGCGAAAAAGTAGGTGGGCTGCCCGAAGTCTTCTGAATGCTTTGGGGGTCGATATATGGTCAGTCCAATATGACATCAGAGATCCGCCAGGGCGCTTACGGTCAACCTGTAAGTTTGAGCGACGGACATGGTGGTTGGGGTAAGTGAGAAAGCCAGCGTGCATTCTGAGTGCGATTTGAATGGGTTCCAAATACACGTTGCAAGGCTATGAGAGTTAGGAAATGGGCCAAGCCAAGAACGCATAAAGATAAGGCTCGGAATACCGGATGTGAGTCATCTTGCAAGGTGGCAAAGGCGTGTTCATCGGCAAGTTAACTCCGGGTACCTAAGGCACATCCCAGAGGGCTCATCCCATGGGTCTGCAGCACACGAACGATTTCACACCAAGGCCGTCGGGTCATGGCAAATGATAGTGGGGATGCTCTGTTACCTTTGTCATTCTACATGTAATTACAGTGTAGGTTATTATCTTGGAATTAACAGGCGATTATGTTTGATGAATCCACCTACCAGTGTCATTGATGCTGATGCCCCGTGTGATCCTCCGAGGCCGAGGCAAGAAAAAACATGCACCAAGACGTCAAGCACCATCCCCCCTCCGTAGTCGATTGAACTTTGGCAGCATCTCACGGAGATACTCTGCGTGTTTCAACCTCAAGTCCGCTTCTTGAATCCTTCCTCTTCCACTCCAAGTCCTTCTTTCTGCAGCGGGTCCGAAGATGGACGTGTAGTCGTCGAGGGTCTCGTCGTCGGTAGGAACCACGAGGCACGCAGCACCAATGACACAGTAATTTGATATTCGCACAGTATGGTGGACGCGCGCACGCGTCGATATAGTGTTGAAGTTGCCAACAGATGGACATTCGACGCCTATGGAAGAAGGAAGTTCATACTGGAGGCACGGAAGGAGGAAAAGAACATACGACAACCAATCTCGAACAAATTGTTGTCACCGACCCTCATCACTTCTTTGCGGCGATTGACTATTATTGCGGCCTCCTCAATGATGCAGCCCGAACCAATTATGATGGGACCAGCTATTGCAAAGATGGTGGCTTTGGGGTGTACGACTGTGCCTGGTCCGATGGTGATATCACCCTTTAATTCTACATCTTGGCAGACCACCGCCCTTGAATGGATCGTGAATTTATCACGGCTGCAAGTCACAGGGTCATCACTGGATGCAGGTAATATGAAGCTAGCTAACTTACATGGGTGGCATGAGTTCAAGGGAGGTAACCCTAACCTTAGGGACGTTGAAGACCTTTACATTATATAGTTATTCCTTAGATATATCGATTGGGCCCCTAATGGACCGAGGATCAAACATAATGCGGAGAGAAGACAAGTTTTTGTTGCCCCCGTCATCGTGGAACCCGACTCATCCTTCGTTCAATGAAGCGGGGATTGAACCATGTCACGGTGAATGCTTCTGGCTTGAAGCCCACAGGTCCAACGGCATCATTATAACATTACGGTAAGCTTGAATCCCGTCTATATTTTGAACGGAGTGTCAACATGCAGCCCACTCCATATACCTCTTGCAGCCTCCGTCGTACTCTCTACAATGCGGCTCTTCTTGAGTTGCTTTATCTTCGCACCTGAGGAGTCGAGGAGCAGTTGAACTTTTTTCTCCACACCATTGACTTCGAATTCTTGCAAAGGAATGACCTTGTCACGGCCATTAACTATGATCAGGTCAGAAGAGTGTTGGGGATCAGAAAAAGACGCCACAGAACCATATAATCCCCTTGCTATTGGTTGATGACCGTTGCGCTGCTTGACCACGAATTCTACATGTGGGTTCTGCCATGCAACGCGCTGGAGGTCATTTGAGATGAAAGTACGGGTATTGGTGGAAGAAGGAAGTTTCTGGCAGTATTCTAGTACTATCTTCCTGACCTGTGGGAGGTATGCCGAGTGACCATTCGCAGGAAATGAGCGTAACTGAGCCCTAAGGATTTGTTTTGTGGCCATGGGAGAGAGAGTCGGAGTATGAATTTGTTTGGGTGTGAGATTGATCGGAGTATGAAAAGAGTTGAAGGAGAGAAGACCTCGCATCGACAATTGTCTGCGTGAGGATTAATATTCTAATTCGACCATCGACGCGTTGAGCCCTGAACGCGTTCATCCCCTAATCTTTGCTCGCTACTTTCAAAATCTATTGGAACTACTTATCGAACAATTTTACTATGGCTAGAGCGACTCGTTCAGCGACCCAGCAGAATGAAAAGGATAAACACCCAGATCCACCAATTCCACAACGCACCAAGCAATCCACAAAGAAACGCAAGCGCGTTTCACTTCCAGACGATGACCAGCCCCCACAAAAGCACCATCATGCAGAGAATGGCATAAAGGAGGAATCAACTGACGACAAGTTGTCCAAGGGAAAGTTGCCAGACCTTGACCATGTAGCCGATGTCCCTCTAGACACTCCGATCGCCCAAAAGGTCTTAGAAATCCTTGAAATGTCCGTCAATTACTCTTATCAATTCATTAAGCCACATGTTCTAATCACCTCCACAGGGTCGACTCTCAAGGTCTTCTTGACCGTGTCTTTCCCCTTCCCGCCATAAATCCATCCGAGCCATCCACTTCAAAATCTCAAACGGGAACGTGTTCTCTCCGTACTCTTCTCACCGAGTCATCACAGCACCCGCTCAGAGTGCTCCATGTAAGTCCCATCCATTATCCGACTTCGAATTGACTCATGACTAGCTTCTAGTCCGCAGTTCAGAATCTATTTCCAGTAGCTCATCACACGAGGTCTCGTGCATCCTCTCTTGCTGCGCTACAACTGCGCTTTTGCAACCTTGCCCTTTCCCTCCTCAACCAGGCATCCTTTCACTCCATCCCGCTGCCCCTCGACATCGAATCCATAATCCCAGTCAATCCAGAGCCATGTGCTGCAGATGTACTACCTCTCAGCCCAAGCCTGCCCGATAAACTATCTCACACCGGACAGTGTAAGAAATATGCCCTCATGCAACGCCTCCCATCCGGCACCTGGTGGTCATCCCTCGGCTCTGACCTCTCGAAAGAGTTCAAAGATCTCCAAACTGCCAACGCAGAACTCATTGCAATCCTCCCCTCACCTTCGTCCCTCGTATACTCTGACGACGCCTCCAAGTCGACTATTACTCTCACAGACACGCAAGCTCCGATGACCCTCGGTGCCTACGTACCGAAGAAGCCTCCAGGACATCGGTCGAAGCTTCCCGGCTCTCGGCATGTGAGCTGTGGGTCATTTTTGGACTATGGTCCCTATGCAAGCTTCGCTCCAACTTTCGATCAGGAAGGAGTGGAGATTGGAAGAGAGGCGCTTGGGGAAGTCGTGTGGAGATGGGAGGATAGGAAGAGGTGTTGGGCCGCTGAGAAAGCGCGTGCTGCTGAGGAGGCTACACAGTGTTTGCCTATGGAAGGGCTGCATTCAACGGAGGGGAAAGAGGAAGAGCAGAGTAACGCCATTGACCCGTTACTTGAGGAGGAGGAGGAGGAGGATGATGATGATGATGAAGAGACTTTGGATGGTCTGCTATCGAAAGAACAAGTCGCCTCCCTGAAGTCTGTCCTCAAGAGCTTAGCGTTGGAGAATGCTGTTCAGGAGCTGTTGGATCGGAACACAAAAGCTCTAAGGCGATTAGAAGAGCTTCAGAGACAACGGCTCTCGGAAGAAGGGGGATTCCATGCGGTTGAAGAAGGATCGGAAGAGTGGGATACTGGTAAGGGCACCCTGGAGGATTCTGCTGCCAGACTTACATTTCCTTACAGCTCAAGGCATTCTCGAGTCACTCACCTTGCTAGCATCGCTACGACCCAGACAGTCGGGGAGCGATGATGTACCACTTATTCCCTCCCCCACTACACTCCACAAACTACATCGTACACTCCCTGTTGCGCCCTCACAAGGCTGGTACGGCACTCTACCTACAGGCCGCACAACAGCTCTTCGCGACAACTCAACACTCTACATCAAATCCACCGCTACTGCAGTGCCCTCTCCGCCATCAGCTGCGCCCACACCCGTCCCTGCAACACCTGCTGCAACACCAGCTGCCGCGACAGCCGCAGTTGCACAGAACTACCAGTACTCATACAACTACGCTGCAGCAGCAGGCTACCGTGGCAATTATCAGTACAAGCCAGGACAGACACCCTCGTACTACCCTGCTTCGTATGGCACACAAGCGCAGGCCCAAGCTGCCACGCAATACTATGCTAACCAGCAATACACAGCATCAGGGCAACAGCAATACGCCTACTCTTCCTGGTACCAATATCAGCCTCCAACCCAAGCTGCTGCCGTCACGAGCACGACCGCTGCTCCGGGAACACCTCAGACGGGCGTAGCCACAACCGCACCTACGACTCCATCTGCAACGATCCCAACGAGTTATGCAGGGTTCTTCAGCAACACCGCACAGGCCGGGCAGCGCGCAGTGGCAAACACCGTCTCTGCGAAACCACCCCAAGCTGCTGCAGGCACGATTTGGGGCACAGGTCCAGCTGCAAGTGGCTACGTCCCTCCGACGCTCCCTCCACATATGCGAACTGCTGTAGCAGGCGGTACCGCGCAGCAAGGGGGGTATGTTTACCAGCCCAATTATTATGGGGCGTATCAGCCTCAGGCTGCTGCTGCTGCGTCTCCTGCGCAGTGATAGCTATTGTGACCTTTTGTTTTATGTTTTTAGCTTCAAAATTATATTATTTGCGGTTGCTGGGGTGCTGCACTGTGGTTTGGGTGGCAGGATACAGTATGAGCTGTGCAGTAGGACTTGAGGTATTGGAAATAATGAATATTGATTAATTGAAGTTGGGTGGTACAGCTATCGAGATAATTGTGTATTAGTAGAAATAGGACACGCTAAGAACTTGTTCTATTGACGTCTGGGTCACGACAGGGATATAGTGCTAGTAGTACTACGGGTGCAGGTATACTTCAATCATCCGTAGCGTTGGAGCAGGGCCAGCGGCCTCAGCCTGAAGCAAGGAAACCTGCTACGATGATGATGATCCTAAGCTACGAACATGTATGAACCTAGTCTAGGTGCTGACTAAGCTGTGGAAAGGGCCGGTGGAGACCCCGAATGGCCAGTCCCTGCCCTTGGGACCCCTAGTCCATCGTGCAGGATAGTTATGGAGAGTTTCGTTCAGACAGAGGACGGATCTCTGATCAAGGCGACCAACAAAGGTGAGACTCGGAGTGCGATGGGCTAGTACGAACATATCAAGCGTATTCATCTTTTTCTTATGCTGGTCTTTCTCCGCTTGCAAATCGAAAGCTGTCGAGGATGGGTTCCTTCCCGCTTTCCAATTGCATATTTCTCTCCTCTCGCCGCTCACTCAATGATATAAATGACACCCTCCTGATCCGAGTCCTGGTTCTGTTGAATTAGGTCCTCGATTTCATGCTCCAAATCCCGTTGCTTTTGCCATAGGTCCCCGATGACACGTTCTTGCACCTTGCACTGTTCCTTCGGGGCTGCAAGAGCGGCGATGAGACAAATTGGACATCTCAGCATCCACAACTTGTTGGTCTTCCGTCACTTTCAAAACAAAACAATTGATGTGTTGATAGAAATGACCATGAAACACGAAGGACTCGCCAGGTAAATGCATGTTCGCAGTCAGGACTCAGGCCTAGTATTTAATACGTTGTCGCTTGGCGCGGAAGTCAGGCAACAGAGTAACGCGTGATGTCGGCGACTTAAACCAGCCTGCAGTTCCACCAAGATAAGGCCATGATGATGGAGCCCATGTCGCGGAAGCCATCGCGATGATTCCAGGCATATGTCAGACACATAAGTGGATTCAGGGGAAATTCTCAATAAAGGCGAGTCCTAATCCTATTCACGTCCCGCTTGTCACATCGAGAATATTAACTTATATGTGGCTTTGTTTCAGAGTGTAGTAGGGGGTCATGTGGTCCGGAATGCCTGGCTCTAGTCACCACATACCTCCTTCGATGATCTACATGGTCTTTAGGTGAGCATATTGCATAGAAGAAGGTGAAACGCTGCAGAAGTGACTGAAACCTTTCTGGAATGTGGAACTTCTATTGTGGATATGTCAGCGTTCAGACTTTTTTTATTTTTTAAATCCAGTTTATTGTACTTTGGGGTCGAAGACTCTATAACGGACATAGCCCTGTACACGGGGGCAGCGTTCAGACTTAG
>QFEN01000024.1:144415-158433 GCA_003316125.1 Auricularia polytricha
CAAGCGCCCTTGCGCAGCCTAAAGGTGTTAATTCCGGCGCCATCCGGCTCAAGTCAACCTTGCTGCTGGCAAGAACGGTACATAGAGTTATTGGTCCAGCAGGCTGCAGCTCCAGCCTACCTGGCAGTGCTGGATTGTTGGCCGCATGCACTGTACGTGTCCATTTTTACAATTCAAAAGCTGTCGCATCAATGGGTATATCGCAGGTCCGAAACCCGAGGATGACATCGATGACAGCTTGCCTCCGAAATGATAGATGCGTCATCAATGAGTTGGGGAAATAGCACTTATAATTCTCATGTCGTGCAAGATCTCTTTGATATTTGAAATTTTACTTCTGCTTAGATGACAACCTAAATATCAAGTACTACCTTGACATTTCGCACGACATTCTGACCTGCAAACCCCGATGTGTAGAGTGTCAGTGAGAATGACATGGAGTTTCTCAACACGACAATATCAGGAGCTCGAACAAGGGTCGTTGAAAACTTAGAATCATCAGCAGTGATAGCAACCTGAAGAACGTACCGAAAGAACTTTCACCGAACTTGGACTTCATCCAGAGATAGGAAGCACAATGATGGATTCGATGACCCACTAAAATAACATTACATATGTTCAGACAATCGAAGAGTGTTTGGGAGGAAGACAACGAGAAAGCAACAAGTATTGAGAATGGATAAGCGTAGGTGAAATTACGACGTCACTGGAGGAAGAATAGAGAACATCAGTTCAAGGTCAAAAGAAACACAAAAGCTAGGGGCTTACTGTAAGTAGCAGGATCAATGTGGTCGGGAAGCTCGGGCACAGCGACCTCAAAGCGTGATTGGATGGCAGACATGACTTGTTGATCTGCCTCAATGGATTGGAACGTAATCGCTAGACCCTTCGTTCCGAAACGACCTGCACGGCCGACGCGATGAAGGTAGCTGTCCGCGTCTGGCGGACAGTCGTAGTTGATCACGATGTTGACCCGTTCGACATCAATGCCACGACCGAAAATGTCGGTTGCGACAAGTATACGCTTTTCAAAGGCCTTGAACGCGGTATAACGATTTATGCTACAGCGAGCGCTTAGCAAGGAGCACCCATACTCGAGAGAGCCACCGATGGTTACTCACCGCTCCTCTTGGGCCAAGCCTGAATGAATGCTGATGCTAGGAAAATTGCAAGACACTAGGAGCTTGTCCAGCTCAACAGCTCTTGCGACCGATTTGACAAAGATGACCACCTGAAAATCATAAATAAACAAATTAATCAGGCGAGACAATACCGCACTTGGTTGAACTCTAGGGTGTCTAGCAGCTCGTTCAATTTCCTGTTCTTCGCGTTCTCATCGAGCTTCACGTAATGTTGTTGCAATCCGTGTAGTGTCAACTTCGTCTCGTCATCAACAAAGATCTCCAAAGGCTGCCGGCAGTATCAGCAGGAAGTGCATCAGACAGAGTACATCACATACATTTGCCATGAATTTCTTGCACGTGGCCCTAATTTCTTTCGCTAGCGTGGCACTGAACATCATCACCTGCTTGTGGTGAGGTGTTGCACGGAAGATTTCTTGAACGTCTCGACGCATGTCTGCGAATCAAACAAAGAACAACGGGGAGATGCGGTTAGACTATTGCCGAAATTTCGAGAGGGAAGGGACTCAAAAATCGCCAGAAGACGATATGACAAGTGTAAGGAATGGGAATGGAGATAGGATGTGTTTTGTATGTATTCTCATCAACCCAACAAAGATCCCAAGACCCTGCATCTACAGCGCGTTTCAGGGCGCACAAGGCGCCTGCGCCCTCGGCGGAGGGAGGGGACGTTGACGAGACAAGTGCCTCTTGCGGCGGCGGCAACCGGTACCAAGATACCGCAGAATCGTAGCCGAAATCGAATCGCAGGATGAGACTAACCAAGCTGTTCTAGCATTTTATCGCACTCATCCAAAATGAAGTGCTTGACGTTCTTTGCATCCAAAACTTTGTCTCTTGTAAGGGCATTAAGTCGTCCAGGGGTGGCCACGACGATGTGAGGACAACGTGTCTTGTCACGAAGGATCTCCCCATCCTTTTGAACGGGGGTGCCGCCATAGAATGTGCCAACCCGCACGTCGGGCATATACTTGGCAAAGCGGGTGTACTCATTCTTTATCTGGAAAGCGAGCTCGCGGGTGTGGCAGAGAACAATGACGGAAACTTCTCCATTGACTGGCTCCAGTTGCTGCAAAGTCGCGAGCACAAAGACTGCTGTCTTGCCATGCCCAGACTTTGCTTGGCAGAGAACGTCCATTCCCAGAACAGCCTGAGGAATGCACTCTTGTTGAACTATTAAAAAAAGTTCTGTCAGTTGAAAATACCAGTTTAGCCGTCACTAAAGCATACCTTCTGAAGGGTGCTCAAAACCCAAGTCACTGATGGCTCTCAGAAGTTCAGGTTTCAACAAGAAGTCCCTGTGAAAAAAGGAGGCAAATTGTCAGATGGGCTTGGTTCGTGGCAACATGGACGGACAACATACCTAAAGCCAGTCGAATGTATTCCGGAGAAGTTTTTTTTGTCCTTGTCGACCTCGCCATCCATTGCTGACGCCGCTGTCCCGTTGGCAGCAGCAGGAGCTGGGCCATTGGGGATAACGTCGTGCTCATCCTCATAGTCGATAAGTTCCTCGTTGTCGTGGGAGCTCATTGTTGTGCAGAAAGAGAGTAGAGAGGTGGTCGACAGAAGTAAAGAAAAAAGCAAGCAAGAAGAGGAGAAGGTTGAGGTTACAGAGCCACAACACAAAAATGCAGCGCTGTTCTAAACACGGCGCGCTTACTAATCTGGAATCACGTGCGCACGGACCCTCGATCCATTATGCGTGCTTCCAATGCCTTCGATCACTAACATTAGTGCTACTGGTTGGCGAGCAAGTCCTGGAACACATGATGCATGAACCACAGTTGCTATTCATTCTATATGGTCAGGCTCTGCCAACACCATTGAATGATAGGATACAAACCTTGGTGGAGTCACGTTGAAGTTAATGCTGTAGAGAAACAACAGTTTATGAAGTCTACTGAGCAATTTCTGTCTGCCTGACAGAGGATCTCATAGCCATCGCAAGGTCTCCTAGGGTCACCCTCGAGCTCCTGAGGCTTTGCTCAATAGATATGTCGCGTAACCCTCAATCCTAGAGCGTGACCGCTTAGTTATTCCTCAGACCGCAATAATCAACGCCCTTTGCCCAATCTTGTTTCTAAGTGAGAAGGATATATATCTAAGGAAAACTAATAGACGTCGACGATGTGTGCCCTCCACCTTCAATATATCGAGCGGTCTCCCGTCTCCCGCGTAACTTCGAATTTTTCTTTATTTGTCCGTGTATTCGATTGACAGAATATTGATATCGTGACTTTGTGGCATATGACCGACGCACAAAAATTTCAGGATACGCATCACACGACGCATAACATATGCCTCGGTTTTAATCGGTGGATCGTTGACACAGGCTGGCACGCGTTTATAAGGAGAGGTGGGTGTCATGAGTCTCAGGGAACGAAATAAGATGCCCAACTATCCGTTTTGGTGAGTTTCACAACGGTCGGACAAACATCAAAGATATACTAACTGGCATATGTCTTGATTTTAAAGGCTCGGAGGTAAGATAACCTATTACACATGTTACCAAGTATTGCTCACTATCATGACCAGGCGTCGCGGCATCCAGTGAGTAACTGTACATCCCCAATGACTACAATGCGCCTGACGCCTTGCAGTGGCCGCATGCTTCACGCATCCCCTTGACCTGGCCAAAGTGTGAGCGTGGTTTACTGAGCCCTTGTGATGGCATATTCATACCCACAACAGGCGCATGCAAAGTCTCGGTCCTACTGTACCAAGTCCATCTATGCTCAAAATCCTGCGCAACTCGATATCCAACTATGGACTGCGTAGTGTTTATACTGGTCTCTCCGCCTCGCTTATGCGTCAAATGACCTACTCGCTTGTACGTCTAGGCAGCTACGAGGAGATGAAACGCCTCATGTCTGAAAATGGTCGCCCATCCCCATCCGCGGGGACGCTTCTTCTGGCAGCTGGCGTGGCTGGTGGTTTGGGAGGAATCGCAGGAAATCCTGCAGGTCTGCCCATGACATGCTGTCATTTTTTGTTGTCATGTGTAATAATTGCTTGCAGATATTCTACTCGTTCGGATGACCAGTGACTCCGTTCGTCCGCCTGAAAAGCGCTACAATTACCGCAACGGTATCACTGGGCTCATCTCCTTAGTGAAGGAGGATGGCCAGAAGGGCCTTGCACGCGGCCTCGGGACAAACACGGTTTGTGCATTTGACATCACACCTAGCTCCCACTGACTATGAGCACTGCAAAGACCCGAGCGGTCTTGATGAATGTAACTTAATTTCTATCTTTCATTAGTGATGCTTACGCGACGTACAATGCAGATATCACAGGTTGGATCGTGAGTATGGCGTTATGATCTCTTTGCCGTCTCAGTTCATTTGGTTGTCTCAACAGCTATGACTTTTTTAAAACCACTCTCTTGCAATACCCTATACCCCTGGTCGACTATCAATTCCATGATGGTTTCTTCCTGCACGTAGTTGCAAGTCTCGCAGCCGGAACATGCGGCACGAGTGAGTTGCCCGTCATGAAGTCACCAGAACGTTGCTGATTATTTTATGATTCAAGCTGTATGCTCTCCTGCTGATGTCATAAGGACAAGGATCATGGGTTCTGTATGTATCCCTTCAAATATCAAATTCTCACGATGGAATTTGACAATTACTTCCAGTCCGGAAAGGCAAGCCCAATAGAGGTCCTGGTCCGTTCCTTGCGCGAGGAAGGTCCCGCGTTCATGTTCAAAGGCTGGACGCCGGCTTGGATGCGTCTTGGCCCTAACACCGTCCTGATGTTCGTCTTTTTCGAGGTAAGCTGAACAAACTTTTCTCATGGCCGCACATCGACGTCTTCGTTCCCAACAGCAACTGAAACGCGGCTGGTCCTCCTTGGTTACCCCGTAATCTCTATTCAATTTAGCCACATATCATGAGGCACACGATTACTTGTATCTACAAGTTGTCGGATTGGCGCTTGGACATCCACATAAATACCATTAAGACGTTAGATGAAATCCCTGACATATAATCTTGGATACCTATCACTTTCGCTCTCTCTGTACACTCATGTATATTATTTACTGAGGTGGAGTTTATACCTGCTTACTACCTACTCGTACTTACAATAGCTCGCCTGGCAGACTCTGGTATGTTATCTAGAATACCTACGAAGCTAAGGATAAACTTAGGACCTACAAATTTTCTGATATCTGAACCAAGAGCTACTTATGTAGTGTTGTTGCGCACGCAGCCAAGGGATTCGGTCTGAATGTTATTTGGAACACCCAAGTTTCACAGATCTGTGCTGGGATACTCCTGCCCACGTGACCACTGACCGGCGTCTTGGTCAATCGAGAAAGTCGCTCATTACACTCACTCCGCTAATTCTGCGGTTTTCGTTGGCCATTCGCTAGCTGTGCTTGACAGTTGTTATGGAAGCATTCCAGCTTCTTTCTCGAGGAGGTGCACGCTTTGACAAACAGAGATTCAAGGCCGACGTTCAGGTATTCAATGTAAGAAAATGTTTCCATAAGCTGTTTCAATGGCTCATGTCTTTGCAGAAGGCACCAGAAAAAGATGTTAAAGGAAAGGGGGTCCTGAAATTGCACGATGCACAATTACCTGCAGAGCTAGATTTTTTCAAATATGCCAAAGCTTCTGTCGGGAAGCGGAAAGCTGGGGAAAAAGAGAGTGACGTTCATGCCGAAGACAAGCCAGGAAAGACGGAACGCAAGCGTCGGAAGATAGAGGATGAATCAATGCACTCAGACGATGACCACATCGGTACAGAGGAAGAGGCGCCGACCATGCAGAAACAACGCGTGACTGCTAAAGGGTCAGATGTACCTTCACCAATTGTGTCCTTCGAGGACCTGCACGAACGATATCACGTCTCTCCACGTCTGTTATCAAACCTTTCTGAAAACAGGTACAAACATCCCACTGGGATCCAGGCTCATGGGATTCCGATTTTGCTTGAGGTGGGCCTGCCAGACGTTCCTTCTCATGGTCTGGATGATGCTGACGATTCTTGCAGCATCGTGACCTCGCTGCCATCTCGCCCACAGGTACGGGTAAAACCCTAGCATATCTGATGCCCATCATGTCTGCCTTGGGTTCCCCAATATCTAGTATGAAGGACGATGGAGGTCGCGGAGTCCGAGCTGTTGTTCTTGCGCCGACTCGGGAATTGGCACACCAGATTCACAACGAGTGCCTGAAACTCGCCGTTGGGCGTAAATGGCGCGCGGTCCTGTTTAGCAAAGCTACAGCTAGTACCCTGAGTGACAAAAACGTTAGAGACAAAGTAGGTACGCTACATTCATATGTTGTGCACTCGCTATCCAGACTGATACTGCGTAGATATCATCATCAGCACACCCCTTCGGCTAGTAGCCTCTATTCAGGAAGGAAATCTAGAGTTGAATAAGTACGCCATGAGCCGCCTGTCCTATTGTGCACATGGCTCACTCTTATCACTAGCGTGCAACATCTTGTATTGGATGAAGCCGATAGAATGCTTGATTCTGAATTCTTGTCTCAAGTTCAAGAAGTTATTGCGGCATGCACTCATCCGAACATACAAAAGGCGGTTTTTTCCGCTACTTTACCTGCTGGTGCTGAGAAACTTGCGATGGGTATCCTCAGGAACCCTATACGCATTATTGTTGGTCTCAAGTACGAATCGATCACCGAATTCCTGTGTACAGCCGCTAACTTTCTTTTTCAGAGACACTCCGCTCCCCTTGATCGCACAAACCCTGACATATGTGGCGGATGATGCCTCCAAGCTCCCAAGTCTGCTGACATATCTTTCTCAGCCATACAACCCGCCTCTTCTTGTCTTCACATCCACCCAGCCAAGAACAACGTCGCTTGCAGAGGAGCTGACGATGAACGGCGTTTCAAATGTGGATTGTCTTCATGCTGGAATGACAAAAAAAGAGCGTGATGATGCAGTAAGCAGGATGCGCCGTGGCGACAGCTGGGTTATGGTGACCACAGAGGTCATGGCTCGTGGCATGGACTTCAAAGGCATCCGAGAGGTGATAAATTACGATTTCCCAACTAGTGTCCAGAGTTACGTCCATCGAATAGGTACATCCCTGTCTTCTGATCGGCTTGTCTTCGCACTTAATTTTCGCAGGCCGTACGGGTCGCGCCGGGCGGGAAGGAAAAGCCGTGACTTACTTCACAGATCAAGATGCACCTTTCTTAAAAGCGTACGTGAAGCTCGGCCATTTTTGCCGACGCCTAGCTGATGAACCCCTGAACTCTTGCCTAGTATTGCCAACGTGCTGTTACAGTCCGGTTCTTCGGTTCCAGAATGGATTCTCAAACTTCCGAAACCGTCAAAAATGAAGCGAAAACAGATGGGCAAGGTGAAGCGAGCAGATACCGTGAATGCTGCCCGCAAAATAGGTCGCAATGATGCGATTAAGAAGAGGTTAGTTCATTTAAAGCTTCGGGTACTACTTCCCTCTTATGTCGATGTAAAGGGACATGATCGCAGGCTCGAAGAGGCGGAAGGAGAAAGAGCTCCGTGAAGCCGATAAAAAGAACGGGGAAGAGGACATATCAGATAAATGAGCGTGTAGACTCTTCTTTCGAGAACTCGAGAAAGCACGTCGTTTTTTTTACTGTCAGTGTCAGAAGGCCTCAAGTATTGATGAACATGTCATGACGGCATTAGCAGCACTGGTATTCCGAAATTCTTTGAGCTACAAGAAGCTTCAAAATGCTATGTATTTCCTTGCAAGGAACTATCCCTGGTCAAGATAACGACTCGTTTGATCGAAACGTGGGCGTAAACGATAATCGATGGCGAGCGGGCGACGATGAGCAAATCATTTAATGTGATTGTGTGAAAGGTGAAGAGAGGCTGGGGTGGGGTGATAATGATGTGAAGATGTGACAAGATGTGATCCATCATGGCTTTCGGAGCCCTGAAGGTTTGCTTCCGAAGAGCATTATGTCAAGATAAAACGCCGCGCCGCTGGGATGAGGTTTCTCCACGAGGCAGTCCCTGGGAATCCTTGCAGAGGTGAGTTCTCCAGGAGTTACACAAATCGGTCTACAAAGTGATTATCAAGGTCACTTTTCTCGGCTGATTTTGGGCCAGGATTTCCAGCGCCGCACGTTTTACTGCACGTTTTGCTAGTAGGTTGTACTTCGTTATCGCCTGTATTGAAGCCTATTGATTCTTGAAGCTTATTCGTATCTTGATTCCGCTCCTTTCACAGAACAACGGTCGCAAGGCGGAAATCTAGACGGCTTGACGGATATGGAAGAGCTGAAGGGCCTTATGACCTCAAGGCAGCCTCGTGTGGTTGGTTGTACTAGCTCTTCTCCATAGTTCTTAAGCGCTTCATTATGGGGGCGAACTGAATATATCAATCAACTGCGATCCTCCTCTACGCCTGTCCTCTACCTCCCTCCCCCAGCTTTATCTTTGATACTCCACCTATCTTCAAATAGCCTTGTTATCATGCCCAACGTTCGCAACGTCGTTCGTCGATCTCGTCGATTGTCACATCAGTCACCGATTGCAGGTACGACGATCATTTCCTTGTTTGACCTTGTGGGTCCACACGTTTTCGAATGATCGTTAATTATTACCGCAGCTGAAGATTATCTTTATGAAGATTCCTACTTCGCTCACTCGGGCTATTCAAGCGTTAGAACCGTTCGCATCCCTTCGGTTCATGCCGCCCCCCCATCTGCTGTTGAAACTACAATCTCCCCCATCTCATCGTCACTATCTCCTGTCCTGTCCCACTTGCTGTCGTTCCCTAATCGTACATCACACTCCCGTAAAAAAGAGGAAGGCCACATACCCCGCCCTCCCAACGCCTTTATAGTGTTTCGCTCTTGCCTCTGGAGTAATGAGGATTTCAGAAGCCTAGAATCCGACCATCGCAACGTTTCGCGCATAGCCGGCGAGAGATGGCGCAACTTATCTGACAACGAGAAGGAACCTTTCGTGCAGATGGCGAAAGAGGCTAAAGCACTGCACGCAAAGATGTATCCCAACTATAAATACTCTCCCTCTCATCGCACCGTCGCGGGACCGAAGCGGAAGGGGAGACGCAACAGCGATGAGGAGAGGACCAAGTGCGACATGATTGCTACCCTCCTGCAGAAAGGCGTCGAGGGCTCTGCATTGGCGCACGCAATGGCACACGTTAAATCTGAAGATGAAGACGAGATCGTGCCGACACCCATCATCCCTCCACAAGCCCCCATAGTCATCCCCAGGGCTCTTCCTCCTGTCCAATCGCGTGAACATCGCAGAAAGAAAATCGCTGATCGTCCTCGAGCTACCCGTCCAATCACCACGCAACGTCGCACCGCAGGCCCTGACCCCGCCACTACGAGTGCTTGTCCATTCCCAGTTGTCTCTCCTTCCCGAGAGGCTGCACCTACTTCGGGACAATTCATCGGTACCCCCGACCTGCTGTATCCAGCCGATATGATGGACGAGTTTGTTCCTACTGATGACATCCCGCCTCTAAATCTCGATGCTGTATGTGATATAAAGGTATGGCATTCCCCATACACGGTCAACTTTAATGTCACTCATCATTGGACGGGAAGGTTGCGGAACAGGAAACATCTAGCATATTCTACCAAGGCATGAAGCCAGCTGCAGGGCTCGCCTACTTTGGTGCCGAGCTCGATGTCATGCCTTTTACTGACTCCTACTTCCTCGGCGCCAACCTGCAGCTGCCCCAGACTCCTCCTCTTATCGAAAACAAAGAGTCTCCCCTAAGTGACTATGCGTGTCCCCTTTTGACGCCTCCTCGGTCTCCAATTGTCTTTACCAACCCTTGGACTACTTTCCTCACGCCTTGTTCACCGGACAACGAATTCGACAGTTTCTTCGTACAGCCAATCGCTGCCGTGCCGTCTTCGCTTCCGTCCCCGTACAGCCCTTTCAAGGACGACGACATATCCAGGTTCACGCCCGAGGGAATTGATCCCATTAATAAAGACGTTCATTTCGAGGTTAATCTCGATGACTGGCTCCACTTCAACCAGTTCTAAAAGTCTCAGACACATCCTCTTGCTCTATGCTCATACAGTTACATCATCCAAGGAATATACCACTCACGTTCACGACATTGACGATCTTTCTTCCACTTTACCCCATCTCGCACTTCTGCATACCCAGCAATCAGATTTCCAACGCAACTCTTGTCATATACCATGTAAATCCTGTATTCCTAGAAGACCCTGGTTGTTACAGCTAGCACATACATGCCATTAGATGTCCAAAATTTGTATATATACCATTTAATTCGTACATAATTGAACCGCTCATCGTTTGACTTTCTTTGAAGACGCCACTTTGTCTGGATTCTGCACTCTCTTATTGCCCATGGTAGCGGCCTTTAGCTCTTCCAGGTCGATGCGTCCTGCACTCTTCTCTTCCTTCAACCAGGCAAGGCAGTCATCTTGAGTACCGTCGGGATGTCCGAGGTGCCATTCCAGCACCCTGTTAACCATCATTTTCATCCACGGACCAGGCTTTTCGTTCATGGCGCGGGCAATCGCCAGGCCCTGTGACAGTTCAGTCCGAAGCTAGACGTAGTGGGATCAAAAGTTCTCACGTCTAGTATCGGCTTAGCATCCACTGCTTTGTCCAACCCAAGTTCTTCGACTCGGCGTGTTAATGCATTGTAACGCTGAACGCACTCTGCTGCTGCTTCATGACCAGACGCCGAGACAAGCTCGCACACGAGAGAGAACACAAGGGAGCTAGCCCAGTGGGAACCTGTATTTATATTATGGACACTTTCCTGTCGTAGCAAAAGCCCTGGACAACAGACACCCATCGTCAATCGAATTGAGCTGTACGATTATCAAGCATACCTATAGAAACCCTTTCCGAAGGCAGTTTTAGCCTGTCCTGCCCCAGCGAAATACCGTTCAAGAGGTCAGAAGCAGAATACAGGGCAGGTATGCCGTCCAGATAATGATTTTGTCTTCCAAGCTTGAGGCCGTCCTGGATTGCGCACTTAACGAGGGTTTGTTCCTTGCCTTTCGGATCCGGGTACGTGATTCCATGATACGAATAGAGACTGGCTGCAAGGAACAGGCGTGCCTTACACCCGGGCTCTTGCAGAACGTATGACTGGAGAGTAGGATGCAAAGGCATCAAATCCTCGCTATGGGAAGTGGATGAAAGGAGGCCGTGCAAAATGGTAGCGGCGTGCAAATAAAGGTCCTGTGGTTTCGGAGTAGACGATGCGATGCTGATAATCTGTGGTGGGACGTGGTATATACTCTTGTAGAGTTTGAGATCATTGATAATACGTATCGAGCGGAGAGGATCCTGCCCTGCACGTTATGAGGAACCCGTCAGAGATTTATCTCTCGCGGGATAGTTAACACGAGCCTTTCATCATTTTATCAATTTCTTCGCCAACTCGTTCTCGGCTTATTTTTTGTGCGAGGCTATCTTGAATTATCTCAAGCTGGGCAGCTTGCTGCAGGTCAGGATCAATTTCGAAACCGAAGCGGCTTGCAAAGCGAACGCATCGTAGTACGCGCAGAGGATCGTCCAGGAAAGTTTCAAGTGGTGGCAATGGTGTCCGAATAATCCCATTTTGGAGATCATCGAGACCCTATCCATGTTGTGTCAGTATCATCAATGTCAGTGATATTCGTGGCATGAACTTACCTTTTCGGTGAAATCCTCAACTGAACGAGTATGAACGTTGTAGAACAACGAATTGATAGTGAGGTCCCTCCGCAGAGCATCCTCCAGCGGTGTACCAAATTTCTGTATGTGATTTGGTCAAGTTCTGTGCGTTCCTCCAAGAGACCTTGAACACACAACTTCAGTCGGTATGCGACTATCTTCTGCATACTCCTCGCTTCTTAGATTCACGAAATCGAGGTCTATGCCAAGGAGAGTAGTCCGTGCAGTTTCCAAATGCTTGGATTGATCAGGGTTGCTCTCAATTTTCGCAATTTTGTGGACATCAAAATCTTTCTGCTCAGACAGAAATGTTACAAAACCTTGCGCGAATGTCACACCCATCATATCGGCGAGACAGATGTCAATATCATTGCTGTCCATGCCCAGTAACTGTGACACATAAATGAAACAACATGAGAGCTTGCCCGAACTACAACAGAGGTCTAGATTGACCTTGTCCCTGACCCATCCCCCGTTAATCCTGCATGCAGTCGTGATATTCCTGTTCTCCTGAAGATGACACGTAAATTCGTCGAGTAAAGTGCACAGACGATCCTCAGCGTCAGTCAGTTGGATTTCTTTCCTGACAGCAGGCGCAATACGAGTTGCCATGTTTCTGCAGCGAATATGACCCAATAAACGTCGTGAACGTTGATATCTGGTGAAAGAAAATTCTAGGACATTACAAGTGACTCGATGAAACATGAGCCAATTGCCTGGCCGCTTTGGAACGGGTAAGGCAGTTTAAGCGGAGATCAAACACCTTCCTCATGGGGCGGCGCTGGTATCCGGTGCCGGCGCTCCACCGACCATTCATTTCAAGCCTGTGCAGCACGACGACCTGCTTCTTCCCCTACGACCCATTCCTCGCACACAAGCTTCTTTGTTAATTTTCACAAATGGGTCGTGTATTGCTCAAGGTCCGTTTGCTATACTTTTGCAAATATGCCTTATTATTGACTCATCCGGTCAGGTTATTATCTTAGGCGACAGTGGGTGCGTGCTGCTAGCCTTGGCCCAAGGAATTGAAACTTATTTCTGGTCTCGTTTGTGTAGTGTCGGCAAGACGTCGCTCATGAACCAATATGTGAACAAGCGGTTCAGCAACCAGTACAAGGCCACCATTGGAGCCGACTTGTAAGTGCCCTTTCACGTTCGTAGCTCAGTTCACGGTTCTTACCTGTTCTCAGCCTTACAAAGGAAGTCATGGTGGATGACCGTCTGGTCACAATGCAGGTGCGTGTTATAGTAGGGTAGTTGTGTCAGCTCAACCGACGAGGATGTTCAGCTCTGGGACACCGCTGGACAGGAGCGCTTCCAATCTCTAGGTGTGGCTTACTACCGCGGTGCAGATTGCTGTGTACTTGTATATGACGTGAACAGCGCCAAGTCGTTCGAGACCCTCGACAGCTGGCGTGATGAGTTCCTTATTCAGGCAAGCCCGCACGACCCAGAGAATTTCCCCTTTGTCGTGTTGGGGAATAAGATCGATGTGGAGGAGAACAAACGACAGGTCCGCCAAAGGAAGCGTCATAACGTATGTTTCCTTTGCTGACATTCTTTGTAGGTAACACAGAAGCGGGCTATGACGTGGTGTCAATCAAAGGGCAATATCCCTTACTTCGAGACTTCTGCCAAGGAGGCTATCAATGTCGAGCAGGCGTTCCAGACTGTCTCAAAGAACGCACTGCAACAAGAAGCAGAAGAACAACTGTATGTTTATTCGATCATGTCTCATATCTGGCTATCTTGCTCATGACAAGTGACAGGTATGTTGATTACCCGGACCCAATCCAGATTGACCGGGAGAGCACACAAAACTATGGGTGCAACTGTTAATGGATAATCTATGGACTGGGATTTCTTCTGTTGGTCATGCTCTCTACGGCATCTTGCCGTTTGTTACCCCTTGCAATTACGCCGAGTAATATTTTACACTGTTCTCTATCGCGTACATCATGAACGCTGTTGATCTCATCTATTCATGACGCTGATTATGGCGGATTGCGGTAGGCATAAGAAATGGGGGGCGCAACCGGAAAAGGCAGCACAGCACAGCCACCTGACTGCGAGTCGAAGCCCAGCTACCAATGCAAATGTGCTTCAATCTTTGGTGCGAGGTCAAGCTTAAGCTGTAATGTAGTTATCAGACTGCGGGGCAAACATCACGAGGTGACATGTATTAATGACACAAGGCAAATGTTGGTG
>QFEN01000024.1:158646-169211 GCA_003316125.1 Auricularia polytricha
GTCAAACACATACAAGTATAGTATGCAAACCAAGAAATGACAACTGTCTCAAGTGAGATAAAGATAATAAGTGAAGATGCGCCATTGAAGGTTGGTACAAGTACAAGACACATTCCTTCCGCAGTTCCTTCCTTGTTTCCAATAACTCATAGCTTGAACTCTGATTTCTGGTACTTGACCTTGGCTGAGGCAGCGTTATCCACATACCAGTACACCTGGCCTGAGTGCGATGCTCTGATGCGAGAAGCAGGCAAGCCTGCTTCTGGATTATCAATTATAGTGCTGAGAACATCAGCTTTTCCCTCGCCCGCTGCGACAAACACGACGCGTAAAGCATGGTTGAGAACCGGAAATGTCAAAGTGATGCGTTTCGGTGGAGGCTTCGGCGAGTCATCGAGATACGCAACCCATCTGTCCTCTTCCTTTAACAATTCATGATCCGGAAAGAGGGAACAGGTGTGTCCGTCTGGACCGATGCCGAGGAGGATAAGGTCGAAGACGGGAAAACGAGCAGAGTCTTTTTGAGCAAATTCGTTGATAAGCGCTTTCTCGTACGAGTCTGCGAGCTCTTCGAGGTCGTCCAAAAGGGAGGCATTGAGGGGATGAATGTTTTGTTTTGGTATGGGAACTTTGCTGAATAGCTCTTTCCGGCAAAGATTATAGTTGGAGTCTTCATGATCCAGCGGAACACAACGCTCATCGGCGAAAAAGACCTGCCTGTTGGATGCGTAAGATAGATGTTTATAGCGATCTTTGAATTGATCCTCACCATTTGTCCCATTTCACAGCTGGGTGATCAATGAGCTTATTCAGCTGCTTTGGCAGGGAGCCGCCTGAAAGAGCAACAGTGAACCTGCCCTTCTTATCGACAGCTTCTTTCTGTGCTTTAACGATGAAAGCAGCGAGCTTCTCGCTCAACTCATTCGGGGAGTCAAACGAGTAGAGAACGGGAGGGTTCGGAGGGTGGTGAATGGAGGACATGATTAGGGGGACAGACGCTGGGAATATCCGTTTTGATTTCTTGCTTGACGATATATACTGTACCGTGTGACGTCAATAAATACAGACAAATATGCGATATTTCTTCACTATTTCCAGTCGGAAACCTAGGAAAATCGCAGAAAATCCAGAATAATTGTGACATTGTTATGGAGTCATCGCCGACGTAGTTCGACTTATCTCTGGCGCCCAATCCTTTCCGTCGTCATCTAACCTCTCTTGTATATCCACGTTAGCATTCCTGGCACTCCCTTCTACTCCCATCTCTGGGAAAATGGACAATAATAACGCGTCCACGATTAATATTGCCAGGTGCATATTACACGCAGCGTCGTCGAGGGGACTGATAATGTCCTCAACAGTGCGTTCGGGCGATGATCCAAGAAGGACGGGAGCCAGAAACGCTGGTACCTGTTCGCGCAATCGTCGAAGTAACTGCTGGCGAATCATAATTTGTTCTTCTGGAGTGGGATCGATTGGAGGCGGGCCTGGGTATCCATTTGGGAATAACGTACGCTTGGAGAGTCGTAGTACAAATAATATAGAGGATGCGCACAGGATCCGAGTGTAGAGTATGTGGGTGAAGAGTCTTGAGGAACAAAAATCAGAAAGCGCATCATTAGAGATAGGAACTGCCTTACCGGTCCATGAACGGAGTCGTGGCCGCACAGATCATACACAACGTATGCATTACTGTGCTTGTAGGAAAGCGTTCGTACATTGTAAACAGCTCGGATATCATTGTGAGAGGCTGTTGAGCATAATGGCTGAATGAACGCTGGGGGTTGGGTGGAGGAATATCTGCATGTAGGGATGGAGTAGACGACGCAGCTGAGGCATATGATGATAAAGGTGGTGAGACTGATCTTGCACTCCTCGTGGACGATATAGGAGCTTGACGAGCTGTCCTCTGTGGTTCACTTGCTCGCCGTTGATTGACTGTTGGGCGCGCAGAATGATTAACAAATTTGATGGTGCTAAGCGTCTGTTTATATGTTTGAATCAGAGCTAGGCCTATTCCAGAGATGGACTGCACAGTGGAGAGGAAGAATACAAGGAGGGAATGAAAAGAGAAATGAGCGTGATGAGTATGTGACGGTGGTGATACGCTTGGAGGCTACAGTGACATTCGGTCAGAGTTTGATACGGTGAAATATAAAACGGCAAACCTTGTCAGACTCTGCATCAAGTGATGGTCCGAGCAAGTCTACAATTATTCGCTGAATAAACCAAGGTTGGGTGACTCGCGGGATAACATCCTTCACTAGTACCTTGAGGATGATTTCACGCACAATGTATCGCTCAGCCTCTGGAGCATAATCCTGAGGAGGGAGACATGATTTAAGTACATGGTCGAAAGCCTGGCGAAAGTATTCCTCGTCAATTTTACCCTCGGAAGAAACTGCCACATGAGGCTGCAGCTGGTGAAAGAGGTGTGGAAGGAGTACAGCACCGCCTATTGCATACGAGGTAGACACTTTGGACGCAGCATGACGGTAGTCGCGATAGTGTTGTGTTATTAGAGCGGGGACGACTGAAAATATGAATAAGGAGAAGTCAGTGGATAGCATGCGTGTTTCGAATGTCCGAAGGACGGTCGTGAGGACGATCGTGATTTCAGGAAGTAATTCCTTGTCATAGCGAGTAATCTTGGTCCACCATGTATTGACGAAGGCGCGCAAAGCAAGGGCAAGAAAATCATAGGCCTCGGCGTTAAGTTCGGGTGAACATGTTGGTGAAGCAAACAACGGCGGCAAGTCAGAGCCTGGTGGTAAGTGCGGAAAGAGCAGACGCTTTGCAAGTGTCGCTGGCTGCTGCTGCTGCTGCTTTGTAGTGTTAGACGTGATACTGTTAGAATGCGTTGAGCGAGGACGGATGTTGCCCGCCATTAATTGATGCAACCAGTGCGCAACCGAAGTTCTTACCGGTCATCCATCATAATTACGTAACTGTCGTCAAATCAATGAATTTCTCATTGATATGTCACCACTTGGAGGGGTAGCCGAATGCACGTTTAAATTTCCAGGTATCTCTTTTATCCCCTTCAACGTTAGCCAGGCAGACGGTTCAGTCTACTCGCTACTGTCTGTCAGCTCTAGCATTCATCCGTGCGTCATAGAACATCCTTCTGCGGTTTCGTTAAACTAACATATATTTACGACAGCGGTGCCGTCTACCCATCTAGCATCCACTGTCATTCGTTAACAATCCGACGCTCTTTATCTCCCTTCAGTATGGAACATAGATCTCACTCTAATTCACCACGCAACTCTTTTGCAACCCAAATCTTTAGCGGGACTGGTGTCAACCACACAACTACAGTCATCATCGTGGTTCTCTGTGTCGTTGCAGGCACGTTGATCTTGTTCGGTCTTTTTCGCTTCCTACGCCATCGATTGGCTCGACATTCTACTCCCTTACCCCCCGTGCAGCCTATTGCTCACTATCGTAAGCAGCGGCTGACAGAGTTTGCCGAACGACCCACTATATCGTCAACATACTCCCTGTCCTCGCGCCTCTCCCCGTCAATTGAATTATCGCCCGCTGCGAGTGATTCTTCACTTCTTCCTGCAAAATACGACCAGCCTTTTCCTTCGCAAACAAGTATGTATCTTGCGGAGAAAAGCGATGATAAAGGTGTGCCGCCGCCTCCAGCAACGGACGAAGAAGTTCTACGAATGCCAAATCCTGCATTTGGTCATGTCAGGCGTTCGAGTAGCATCTCTTTGGGTTCTGCTTCCTCCACTCCCCCCTTAGCTCCTGTTGCATCGCGTTCGCCATCGCAGGCTACGCTTTCCCGTTCGTATTCTCGCCATACTAGTCCTGCGTCTGCAGTGTCCAGTACCTCCATCCGAAGTACGAAGAGTTCTGGAAGGAGCACTATTGTAGGTGTCCCGCATGGACCACATAGTCAGGTCAAAGTTGTATTACCTGCCCCTCTCGCTCCTTCTCTGCATCCATATTTGTCTGGACCAGAAGCAGGTCGATTGGGTGTGGATGCTCAGACATCAATCCGCACAACCATGGTCGATATGTGGGCACCCCCGCTGCACAGGTCGGTGAGCTCTGATCATATCCGTAAGTTATGACTGTTTTGTTCTTCGTGGATTTTCAAGCTGATTGTGTGGTAAGGACAAAATTCGCCTGTCATTTCTGCTACGTACCGGCACGGAGCTTCACCCTCTACAGCTCGACAGAGGACCTCCTCCTGCCATACACCGTCATCGCCATTTTATTCCTATGCGATTGGTTCCCCTCCTGTTCCCCCAATTCCTATCCAGTACAGGCAACTCAATGACGCACCTTACGCTATCCAACATCAGCAAGGCGATTCTACGAGAGACCGACCTTGCAGGCTCTCACGATCTTTTTCCGAAGGGACATATACCGCACAGCACGAGGATCGAGAATAGAGTCCTCGCGAGTTCTCGGCCCCATGTCGACCGAGTAATAGCTGACGGGTTGATGCAGTATTTACACCCTGTGATGACCCTTGACGAGTTGGTTGAACTATCTATATTATTTTTTATGTGTACGTGTTTCCGCACGCCAGCGAATCTTTGCACTGCCAAACCCCATTTCCGTGTACTTACCAGTCACCTCAGGAACTTGTTAGGACTACAGGAACGTTTGAACTGCCCATTCTCAAACTACGTGCCTAAAATTTCGTGTATGATTGTTGGCCGGACTTGAAGGCACTGGACCCTTTCCTTCTCCCGCATTTCAGAATGAACATGTACGAGTTATGGTTGACGACCCGAGACATTGAGCCCAGCAATTCGAGTTCACTAGCATGGTCTGGTAGGGTTTGGTGTCTTCCTCTCCCAGTGCCGCATGCAATCTATTCGTAATTTATTCAGCTCACACAATGCACCACTGGTTCTGATCGTACAGCAACAGCTAACTGGGTTTGCATTATGGACAGGCTGTGTTGACATAGACATATCATATACTAACCAGTGGTGGGCTCTGCCCAGGGGGAGATAACAGGGAACGAGGTACTATCATAGAGCGCTCAGTGGCAGTGCATCATTAACATTCATCTTTCCTCCACTTTATAATATTCGTTCCGCGATGTGGCTGTTCATTGTTTACCCTTGGGAAGTGCGAAGATTAGTGAATACGAGAACCCTAACTGCCTCTGTTGTTGTCGAGGAAATCGTGCCACTGGCAGGGTCAAGTCAGGGTCATCGAACTTATCATGATGCATTCAGGCTCGGATGTGAGCCACTGCCATTAATCTCGCCTTCGTGTCAGTTCACGTCACCTTCCTTAGCAGGCACAGTAGTCTATCGCAGACAGCTATAATGACTCAGTGGCCTCGCCACTTTGCACACATATAAAACATAAAACACGCCCAGATGCCTTGACAGTGTCAGTTCCTTTCTACGGCGATCTGGTAAGAGATTTTCTATGAGATATGGGCACTACTAAAGGACGTGGTGTTGGTTTCTGGAATACTGAAGGCATTCATCACATCTACCTTGCGTAGCTGATAAAAAATGCGTTTTCGCACAGGCCCTCAGGCATGTAAGTGCGATGAGTTGCCCATAACTTTCTAATTTTTCACCCATTCCCTCTACAAATAGTATCTCTCCTACTATTGGTGCACTCTGTCGAAAATGTCGCTGGACTCGACTGGATTCAGTGTCTCGCCGACATCAAAGCGAATGCAAGTGCTACCAATAATCTAGTTGGTCTCCTCAATGGCAACGGAGATCCCGTATCGAATGCTGCCGATGCCACAGCGATCAGCTACTCGCTGTGTACCTCCTTCTGTGGGAACGAATGGGGTTTTGATGTGTCTATATTTTCGCAAGATTTCAGTTCATGGCTACTGCCATACCTTGCACTAATTTCGCAGCTCCCTTTTGGGGCACAGTACAGGCTTGATAATCTCATGTCTGCTGTGTTGACCGTCGGGTCACCAGTACTTGCTGGTTACTCTCTGTTCATCACCCTCCTCAATTCTCGCTGGATCAACCGCCGATTTAATCAATCGGTGGACTATCCCAATTCACGTTTCGCAGTGTTCATTGTCAGCGGCCTTCAGCAAGTCCCGCTAGGACTGCATTCCGATCGCACACGCTTAGCATCCCTCGTTGTCCTTCCGGAAAACGATTCCTGGTGGCAATACTTCTCTGAATTGGTGGACTACACTCATACGTGGTCAATTGCGTCCGCGACCTCCATTGCCTGGGTCGTCGTCGCCTATATCTTGTCTATCGCCAACTCACCATCAGATGCTTATGTAAATGCTCAAGCCGGCAGCGAAGCCACTAGTTCATTGTGGCTGTGGTTGATTCCAATAGTTATTGGATGGCTCCAACTCTCCCCCAAATGTGATTTCAATCGCTTACACGCAGCTTATGATCGTGCCAACCGACACGCGCGCACAGGAATGGCAGATGCTCCTACTGGAACACCACCTGCGTCCGCCCCAAGAGCTTTAACAATAACTGCTCATGAGGAGGAGGTAATGTCTCCAGACGAACTCCTCACCCCTCCAGTGTTTAATTATTCGCGTTCGCTGCAATGGGCATGTACAGCAGAAACTATCTTCCTGATGTACAAAGTGGCATCAGACAAGGCTCAAAGGCGTATTCCAGTCAATTTTGAGAATGAGTGGGTCGAATCTGACGATTTGAAATCTATCCACCCCCGCAATCGACGTGGGTCCCCTCAGGAAATCACCTCGTATTGCACGCAACCCAACCGTACACGGCGTAGCCATTGGGCGCCTGGCGTGTTCACAAGAATGGCTCTCGCGTCATGTGCTTCGCTTGCATTACAATGGGGAACATTCGGAGGAGCGTTTATAGTAGAGTGGTTCACTCCTACGACAGTGCGTCTTTTCTGGTGTGCATGCTAAGTCAGCTAACTTCAGGTAGGGCATTGGGTGTCGATCCCTGAGTTACCTCCTTTATGGAATCATATCGACTTTCATTTGGATGATGCTCCTGACATCCAGTATTCTCGCCCACTATTCCGCAGCTTATTCCTATCGAGCATCACTGTCTGCACGTGCTTCCTTGTCGTTATCGCACTGGCTGCGAAGGATGGGAAAACTGTTGGCCATTGCAAACTCCATCTGGGTGGTTTTGACGTGTTTTCTTCAATATTCCGGCGTCTACGATTCATGTTTTTGCAATTCCAGTATGATTAGTAGGGGAAAGGCTACTGCATACGTTACGATCATCGAAACCACAGCCCAAGCTGCACTGGCTAAGGCTGCCTGGATTGGTGCCCTCGTCTTGGCGTGTACCTCATCGTCAGCTGTCATCGCTCTTGTCAGTCTGTTATTGGATAGTCTTACGGCATAACTGTAAATGTATTATTATTTATGTGGTATTTTTGACTAATAATAAGTATATACGCGGCCGCTTCAGTGCTGCCAGCACTGACAAAGGCGACAAGCAAAGGCGAAGGCAACAGCTAAAAGCGGCCTGCTCTGAGCTCCCTGTGAGCACGCTGGCTTACCTGAGTTCCCATACTCAGTATATAAACGGTCGCTGATACTGAAAGCTAAGCTTGCAATATTCTACTTTTTGGTGTAACGGTTATGCGCGACAACAAGAAAGGTTACTTTACCCGTGTCCTGTATTACACTGCTGCCATAGGATGTGAATTTTCCCTCGTTGGAAGTTGGGAGGTGCCTCATTGCGTCTAGGAATGATGAGAAGGGCAAACAAGGAGTAGACACCACTTACTGTGTATTTCCTGATCCAATTCTTCGTCAAGCACCATTTCTACATAATACTGCTGGCGCGAGGGTGCTTCTCATCACTGTATCTCCCGCGAGTGGCATCAGGGCTAGGGGTAGCTCGATATGGACGCTCTCCAGCTAAGGAGAGACCTTGCAGATGACCAGCAAGCTCCTCGTCATGTCTGCTAGCTGAAGTGCCACGGCTGGCTGGCATGCTTTTAGCTCCAGCAGGTCGGCCATAATGACCAGACTCAAGCTCTGGGGACCGGTCAACGGAAGGCGCATAAGTGACCGACTTCTCTTATCCGCAACCACAGAACCAACAGCCTTCGAAAGTGTCTCTCTGCATCCACGGAAGAGTGCGAGAGGACCGACAAGATTGCTGCCGTTCAAAACCGGGTTTACACTTGGAGTGGTGGGCGCCGAAGTCGCGAAAAAAAGGCAGCACTCAACGCGAAAGTGCGGATATCATACATGGCCTGCGAGATGGTGGCGGGCAACAAGGAGATGGGGGGATGAAGTAACATGGCGTGGACAGACAGACCTTTGGCGCTAAGATGTACAGCGGAGTCTCCACTGACTGTACCCAAAGACTGGCCAAATGCGAGACTTTCTGTCGTGTTCGTGGTTTCGTTTGAATAGATAGTGTTCAAGTTGAATGCGCTAGCGTCGTGTTGCGAAGGCACTCATCACTCTGAAGTCCGAAGTCCTTCTCCAAAGTGATATTGGTGTGTAGTTGGTGTGCAGGCGGCAATGTAGGAGACTCGGAAACACAGGTGACAGGAAATATGTACAGGGCCGTGAAAAATACTTGACAATTGCGTTTGAGCTGCGTGCAGGAATTGCAGGAAGGTGCAGCAATGCAGAAATATGAAGGCTGCAGAAACGTAAAATTGAAGGTATCGGATTATGTTAGTACCATATGTCGACGCGTACCAACGTTCTTCAATATCAATCTAAGTATGTACTCACATGCATACAGTCCGTGTGTACGTTGTAGAGCGTTGCGCTTATATAACGAAGCTTTTGTCAAACAACCTCAAATACGGAATCGTCCTTCGGCAAGAAAAGTTTTGCAAGCAAGCAACCATGAGCTTTCCACTGGTCGCTCCAATGTTTCCTGCAGGGAGGGAACCCCTCCCTCCAGGAATGACAGAGGAGGACCGTGCTCAGTTACTCCAAGCCAAAAAGTACCAAGGATGGATGACCACAGGCATGGAGTCTTGTGCAGCAAAAACGGTCATTGCTGGCGTCGGTGGTAAGTGCGCCGCGTTCGAAGGCGCCGATGTTATAACCCAAAATTCATTATCAGGATAATTCTGCAGGTCTCGGCATTGGTGCATTCTTCTCTCTTATGTCCTCATCGTTTGCATACGAGGACCCTTTGCTACGGCAATCCACTCAAGCCGGCATGAATAACACTCAGAAGGCCCGTGAGATATTCAAGGAAATGGGTAGAGGGATGTGGAAAAGCGGAAAGGGCTTTGGAAAAGTTGGAGCATTGTTCGCCGGAATAGAATGCGTGATTGAGGGCGTAAGTTTTGTTTAATTATTTTCCTTGACCTAGTTCTCATGCCTTGATCAGTACCGAGCGAAGAATGACATGGTTAACCCAATTGCTGCAGGCTTCGTTGCTGGAGGTGTTCTTGCGCGAAACTCTGGGCCTAAAGCTGCTCTTGGTGGTGGATTGGCATTTGCTGCATTCTCCGCAGCCATAGATTTGTTCTTACGGAGGGAACCATCGGAGTAAGTCTGAACCATTATGTCTTTAGCAAAAGGACTGACATCCTTTTCAGCGACGACTAAGTCGCCATCCATATTATGACATTAGATCATTTATTCATTGCTTTCGGATACATTAATATTAATATGCGATTTGTTTCGTGAAGCGCGCAACGTGAACATCAACGATTTGACGATAATAGAGACTAACTACCTCAATCATTAGCGCCACCAGCCAGGGCCCTTTCAAGCTTGACTGGGCGTCAGTAGGCAAACACGTCGAGATCCGCAGGCTGTATCCACCAGACACCCACTGCATCACATTCTCCTTCAACTCGCCCTGCTCAAATTGGACTGTAAACAATTCCCTCTCGGATAGGCATAGTTCTCGATCTCTGCATTGATCTTTCGCACAGAGTGTGAAGTCGGTGTGACACGCTATATGTTTATATCCGTTTTCTAACGAGGCCAGGGACTGCGCAACTATGTAAACATAGTTATAATGACTTACTATTATGGGGGTATCAGTCACGCACGGCCGCAGATCATTGTCAGGGTGGGAGAGATCTTTGTCGGTAGGATCTAGATCATTGTATGTGATTGCGTCGTCCCCTTGTTTCCTTGTTGACGCAGACGGGTACCTTTTTGCAGGCTTGTGTTAAGCTTTAGTAATCCCACTTTGTCCGAGGTACTCCAGAGTGCTGTCTTTGACAGACACAGCAATCCGTGACAGGACAGATCATAGCCATGATGATCAAGGTGGGCCTTGACATTGATGTCTCAATTGAGCTCATTAGTATCGCACTCGATTCGATATCAGACCCCACACCTTACCATGGAAGCTATCAAGGACATATCGCCCCTGGCAGTGACCTTATCTATAGACAATGTGAGAAGTTTCCAGTACATATTAGCGCTATGAAAGGCCTTGATGCTAGTCCTCCAAAGAAATTCATACAGATTTACACCTACCTTGCATAGCGGGCAAAGCTGCATGCGCTTGCTCACAGGTCCCCAGGCATGTAAGTGCGATGAGTGGGCCACGGGTTTCTGTTTTCTCACCAATTCCTTCTGCTTAGGTTTCTTACTTCTAGTGCATGCTATGGAAAGAGTCGCTGGACTCAATTTCACTCAGTGT
>QFEN01000256.1:0-10392 GCA_003316125.1 Auricularia polytricha
ATGTTTTGGGTGTTGTGGAGAAGTTCCCACGGTAGGTGGCTGAAAATGCGAACATGTGGTCTATAGCCTAGGTGTACTAATTTAGCATGATCTGATGCATCACTGAACATGCTAATGAGCATAGTTAATGCAATACTCATGTCTTGTCATAAGCAGACTTAATGCATTATACCTACAGGGACTGGTGTAGTACTAGCTTTTCCCATCTTTGTCCACCAAAATTTTGTCTGCTTGTCCAGCTCCTTTAATCTATCATCCTCTGCTAGAAGTTCAAGACAGTGACACTTCTTAAACAGCCCCTCATCAAAGTCGCGTAACAAGCGGATTGTTGACCGCCCAGAACTCCGTGAAAGTGCAACATAGAGGTTAAATAGATTTAGCCCTCCAGTTGGTGGTGTTGCAATGTCTACCAGGACATAAGGTATAGTTTGTCCCTGAGATCGATAATCTGTGAACGCATAGGCAGCTGTCATGGGAAACTGCCAGCGCTGCACGGTGCGCTTGATTTCTTTTCCTTCGGATGTTGTCAACTTAATCTGAAAGATTTCATTGTGATCTCCACTGGAATCACGAAATCTTCAAGACCTTGTAGTTGCGAGGCACGTGTTCTGTTCAGCTTGACTAAGATATATGCTGGCAAGTACTTCAGAGTCATCAAGCTCTTGTCGTCAATGGCTGGTTCATCTGGATGCAGAACAATTTTGACAATTGTTCCTCGAGCACCATTAGTGATATTGAGGTCCGTTTCAACGTTTTGTGTCACCATCACCTTCATCCCAATGGCAATTTCAACCACATCTGGCAGGTCTTGGCGCTTTTTCTTTTTTGGTTTTGTACAGTGTTGTTGCTGTTCCGCATTGCCACTGCATAATGCTCTTGTAGTGTCAATGGCTTGCCTTTATGCGTGTCTTCTGCTGCACAGATGAACAGCCGATGGCCTGTCTCCTGACAGTGTTTTCGAATCGCTTTGAAGACCCTCCTCTATCAGGGCCATCACCAGATTACGTGGGGTGTCCTCTTCTAAATCGAATTCTCCATTAACAGTCTGCGCAGCTGACTCAACTTGGGGTGAGACGATTTCAGTGGCTGAGTCCCGAGAATTTTGTGCTGATGTCTCGCACTGATAGAAGTACTGAATTCCTGAAACTATGTGCTGTATGCTCTGTGACGCTGTTGAATAGAACTCCTTGAATGCTGATTGCCAAGTCTGCTCAGGGGATTTGAGATCTGTGGCAACATTGCGCCATGGCTTTAGCAGAAGAAGCATGGATGCACAGTAGAATGGATATATCTCTGGATCATCTCGATGAGGAAAATATTGGCCAATGAAGTTGGGCAAAGTATGGTGGCCTTGTGAATGAACAATATGTTGCTTGATGCCGTGCTTTGGATCGGTGGACAGATATTGAACACGTTCATTGTGAGGTCGCCCATGTGGGCATGGGCCATGAGATACATCTTCAAGGTGTGAATCCGACTGCATAGCTGTACGTGTCTTGGCATCGACTTCCACCTCATATGTGTTGGTGAAGAATGATATCACATTTGAATTTTCTAGGGCATGGCCTCGAAGGCAGTAATTGGTGACTTGACACTTGTTGCGAATATGACCACCCCTATCAATTGAAAGTGTCACAGTCTCACCATTTTCCTAGCGTCATCGGTTAGATTTGGGAAACAGATCTATGGGTATCTATGACAAACCTCAAGCTCAGTATCTTTGTTCTCACTGTCATTGCTTGTACCCATCAGATTTGTCTCATTTGCGTCTTCATTTGCATCATCATTGGAAATGCTGTAAGTGTTTTGTCAGCCCATCAGCTTCGATTATCAATTTCATCACAATCACCTTGCTGTGTTGCCGTTACCACCACTATCCTTCCCCCCCTCTTCAGACCCCCGGGTACGACTGAGAGCAGGAAAATCCTTCAATAATGCCGAAACAAATGATGACCAGTAGACTGGGGAATAGTGATGAGAATGGTATGTGTCACCCCACCCCATTAAGTATGAAATAACCATTAGGGCAGCTAGTTCTTGCTCCCGATTGATGGTGTGAATCAGCCTGAACAGTAGCAGTCTCTGATTGTCTCGAAGACTATCGAGATATGCTGTATGGTGAGAGTGATATGCATACCCCTTCGCCAGCAGCGCGGACATGTTGAAGTGCTTGCCCTGCTTCTTGGTTTGGTAGACAGTGACATAGAACATCACATTTTTGGTATCAGCGCCATTGGTGAGTAATTTCTCGTTGTTGTTGCAACGTGCATTGAGTGTGATAGCAGGGACCCATCCATTCAGGTAACCAAAAAGCTGCTTGGGTTTCCAATGGCCTTGCTCGTCAATGGAATCTTCTTCAGATAATTTGAATGGTGCTCTCCGTTTGCACCGATATTGAACATTCTTATCAGGTATGAGGCAGCAGCGAAACTCGCAGGTGTGTACTTGCATTGTCCGAGCCACTCTTCACTCAAGTTCTGTAGTGTCCATGTCATAGGTGGCAGAGTCAGGATTCAGAGGACGAGACCAAGTGACCTCGTTGTCATTGGGGATATTCTTAATACTCTCTGCAGACTTGAACCCAGAAAGGTAAGCTCGAAGGTTGGCCTTAATGAACACTTTGATGTGATCACGGAAATTCTCTTGTTTTAGAAAATTCTCCATCTCATCGCTAGGTGGCGAATTCTTCAGCCATACGAGCATGTGAAGATGAAGGCTGCCTCTCCCTTGAGATTCGATGATGCCGAAGTATGCAGTAACAGATCCAAAAACACCAATACCACTCTTCACTTGGTACTGCATGGTTTCAACTCCAAAAAGGGTGCGCAGAATCATCTGAATCATGAAGTGGAAGAACTTTGCAGCAGCATATGGGTCAAGAGCGATGTTCTGCGCTTGCTTCTCCTTCGAAGGAACATTCAGAGTAGCAGCAAGATCATCCATGTTGATGTTTTTCCCTGCAAAGACTTGCGCTATGGGGTCGTGCAGGTCATATGGGTTGATTGTAATCCATAGCAAAGGTGGGTTTAGCATGATACACATAGACCATATCTGACTCCGCAGTTGATAGCGAGACTGGTCTGATCCCATGACGCGCCCACCAGTTGCATATATATGTTTTTTGAGCAGCTGAATGGCAGGATCTGATATTGGTACATTTTTCTCCTCTTCCTTCTGTGCTTTCTCGAGTTTCTCCAGAGTAATAGTGGATAAGATCTTTGCATTGAGGTCAAATGTTTGACGGCGCATCTGGAGACGTGCGGAGCCAAGAGCTTGCCGCTGTTGCAAGATTCCAAATGAAACGAAAGGGAAGGTGTTGTGTCTTCTGAATCGCCGGTCATGGTAGCGTAATGCCCATCTGATGTGCTCTCCAAAGTCAACCTTTACGAGCCTCTCTGCTTCAATTCCTCCTTCTCCATATGGAAACAAGCAGGGAAATGCCTTTTCGAAGAAATTGTAGTTTTCTTTGGCTTCTGTGCTGTGCTTCTTATCTGGAGGAAAATCACTGACTGGCTGTCGACCATGGCGCACAGCGTAGCCTCCCTCTTTTCCTTCGTTCCACAGGTTTGAGAGGCCCCATGACATCAGCTCAGTAGCTGTCAATTTTGACATGTCAGTATCAATTGCACCAGACACCTGCAATAGAATGACATCAGGTTCTATGAGGGGAGTAAGTTAGATTCAATATACACCATGACGTGGGCACTGACCTTCCGTTTCTGTTGAATTTGCCTCAGTGCTACATAATGGTTCATTCCTAGGTTCTGTAGTTGCTGTATCACAATGTAAGGGGCTTAACGTGGATATGTGAATTTATGGCCGCTAACCTTCTGTTTCCTCTGATTCAGCTCCATCGCTGCATGGTTCATCCCTAGGTGCTGTAGGTGCTGTATTGCAATGTTCATAAGGGGTCGGGGCTGACAATTGTAACAGTTACCTGGTGGTTTTTCTGAGTCACCTTCATCATTTGGAACATATCCAGCGCTCTCCTCATCTACCACTCCAATGTCTGTTGATTGATGCACTATTCCAATGATTTTCTGTGGTACATTGTTCTCAGGAAGTTCACTGATCCGTGCGCTACTGATCTCAACATCTCCATAGTACTTGGTGTTATTCTTCTTCAACCATTGCAGCGCTTCAAACACAACCTGACGCCTCACTCGAAATGTTGAGTACATCCAATGTTGGGGCAGGTCCCCCAGGCCAATGAAAGTTATGGAGATAATGGATGCCAGTATGGTAGGTATGTGTGGCATGAGCTTTCCCTGTAGTATTGAGCTAACTCCTTCCTGCAGCATATCATAGGTGCTGACATTTCCACACATTCCACGTTGGAGAGTGAATGCATCATGAACACCGCCGGTCTTCTTTGGAAAGAGTTTGAACACAAATACCCGGGGATACAGTAGCACAATCAGAAGCTGTTCTGGAAATGTGAGGACCTGAAGCTGCCATGGCACTTGTCCAATCCATAGGTTGTTGGCAAGAGCATATCGAGGTGGTTTGTGGCCATTACTTTTGAGATCTTGTAAACACGAATGACAGATGTTGACCAAGGTATTGTTGCCTTGTGTGATGACACCGGCAGGCTCCAGGAGCTGTCCATTATAGAGATCATGGGCAGGATGGGGAGGTGAAGGACTAAGTCGGCGTAGATTGGGGATATCATCAAAGTGAAGCTTGGACATCTTCTCTGAGTCGTCCGAGACTCCCACCTCCCATGCACAAACACTGCATATACTGCTGACCAGCGCAGTGTTTGATGTTGCATTATAGAACTGTTGGTAACAGCTTTTCACCTCTGTTACTGAAGGAATCTCCAAGAACTTTGTAGGGTCATATGTGTCCTTCAACGGCACCTCATCAGCCTCCTCATCTACATTCTTGAGCCTCTGTGCAATTCGATGTGCAGCAGAATCATCTGTTCATTTGCGCTTCCTTGTTGCTTCCTGGATTTCCTGTTCACTGAGTTTTTCTTCATGCTTCTTCCGTCCTGCCTGCCAAAGGAATATGATCTGTTCTTTGGGAGCGCCTGCAAGCACGCAGGTCAAGATTGCATCTTTATTCTGGTGTTCATCACAGGAGAAGGTAATGACTCCTTTCAGTCGTGCAAGTATTTCTTTGATGCTGAGATGGCATAAGTTGTCATCTGCTTTTGCAGGGTCCATGAGTAGTTGATGATTGAATGGTATGAGTCTATGACTACTTTATTCAGCATGGATCGACAAATCTGATTCTGCAGGCTGCATGATAAAATTTCACTGTGCATGGGCCATTCAAATTTCCTGACATATAAAAGGTGAGCTATTTCATTGCCATCTCTCCTGACATCTGTCGTTTTCTGCTATTTATTGCACATATATCATGACCCAGTCATCAGCCCCCCCAACGAGAATTCCCACAATGCCCACATGGCTCCTTCAGATTCGGCAATGCCTTCTGGCCTCTGGCCTTTACTTAGGTGATTAATTCATGTTTGTAAAATTTTGTGCATCTCGTTGACAACTTGACTCCGTATTTGATGAAGGTGATCGTACATTTCGAGAAAATGTTCAATGGTCCTGCATTGGCAAAGCCAACCGGCTTATTGTCAAGCCCAATTCTGATGCACCGGATGATGTTTCTCCATCTCCTGAGTCTGGGCCAGATATGGCAGTTCTTAGCTCTGTTGTGCAGATATCTTCAAATGACTACTATCTTACTGCTGACAGTTGCTACAGGGGAGCCTCCTCCTTCTGGCCAGAGTTTGCCACTGTCAAGCCTTTGTGTGCTAATGAACGGCCAGAAATTGAACCATTCAAGACCAACTTCAACGTCGTGAAGGAGAACATCAAGTGGTTGCAGGACATTGCTACCACTGATGGCTTTGTCCTTAAATGTGGCCTGGTTCCTCCATACACCGATAACTTTCACTTCAAAGTGTGTCATGTACTTTTCAAAGTAAGTAAAATTCATTACTGGGTGAAGGTCTTTTCATTCTTGAGTTTCACAGACACTTCAATGTGGTGAGGCAGGCATTGATGATTCTGAGGATGCAGTGGATTCCACAGAGGATACCGAGGAAAACTCTGCTAAGGCTGGTATGTTATCCTCTTTGCCAATTTACTCATTTGACTAATGTTTGTAGATTTAGACCTTGACAGCATATTTTTGATTGAAAATTGAAATTGGCCGACCTTCGACAATGCTGCAAAGGGTGGTCTCGAGGAAATTAAGAAAACTCATTGTGTAGTGCCCATTCCGGCATATGACATGAAGGGGAATCTGATTGATCCATGGCAATACCACTGTGCTCTTGAAGGTGCAACTGTAGAGTTACATTTCACTCTCACACACTGGTCATTTGCCGCAAGGAAGGACCAGCCAGCAACCATGGGTGTTGACACTTATACAGGTGATATTGTAATGATCCGCATCATTGCTCCACCTATCTATACTCCTGGGACACCCTCTAAACGCACTGTATCGAAATTTTTCGATCCCAACAAGTTGCCGACCAAGAAGAGCCGTTGCTGACTCAGATTATGTGAGTAGAAAGTTTTTCACAACTGCCGCACCGGACTTACAGTAATACTTACTTTCATTCGTAGTGTCAGAGTCCCCACTGTAAAATTGTAACGGCGCGGACGCCAGTCCCCGACTCCTTCCTTATCAATTTGACTTTCAATTTATTTGTGCAATCCGAGACGAAGAAGACCGAAGAATCCGAGATAGGTACAAGGGGAGATTTATAAGTCCGAGCACAAGCCAAAAAGGGCACTGACGAGCGACATTTTGACGTCGCCTCGCGCCCTATAATATATCATGTTTTGATTCGTATAGTTTGATCCATTCATAATGCAGAAATTACGCTGAGACAAAAACACACTCTCACTCGTCACAACTTAATGTTTGGGTTAAGCAAGGTTTCTGCCGACGCAGGCGGCAATTCACGAGTACAGGGATGGGTTCATATATATTTGTAATCATATTCTAAACACTCTAATTCTGCCAGACTTATATCGGCTCTGAAGGTTTCGAGTTTGGATTTGCAAAAATTTCAAAACATATTGTAATTGAATTGTCAAAGTACTAGGATATATAATATATACAATTGAAATGTCCAAAGTCCTGCAGGCCATATAGAACTGTGAGTGACTGGATACCTCGTGGTTCGAGTGTGCTGGGACCTTGGCGGAACTGTGGAATCACAAGAACGCGAATTCTGTACTTCCTGTGGGAAAAGTTGTAGTTTACTGATGTTGAAGGGAATGCGAACGACGTGACAGGTAATGTATTAAAGCAGTAAGAAGAATTTCTCAACTTGGCCGACACATCTGACATGACAACAGGTCTGTGAGCGGTTCAGATTTGAAGGTATGAGAGAGGCGCGCAGGACGAAGCCTATCTAGAAAGTGACGGGTTGGACGGCTCGCGTACACTGTATAAGCGAATATTACTTGTATAAACGTTCGGCTGCAGCTACAAATTGCAATGCTGTACAAGGGTGGAATCGGGGACTTGGCGCGTGAGCGGCGTTACGATGTCATAAACATCAACGAAGAGATCCAGATTTTGTGCTCGAATATCTTGCTAAAGTTCACACATCCAGATCGCAAAGTTGCACTATAATAGCGCATGTACATAACAGACCTATACTCTTTGACGACAAAATCAAAGTACACAATCCGTTGATCTAGTTAACTCCTGAAAGCTCGCATCGCTATGTCATAGATCTTGTACAACTGCGCGTAAGTGATCACCTTTGGTTCCTCTGAGCCACTCGTCCATTGCATCTGCTGATCCATTTCCGCTCTAAATTCATGGATAGGAAAGTTGGAGGCCCGCTGGAATTTCAAAAGCTTCCAGCAGCCGTAGAGTAGTTTGTGCATTGGCTGGTCCAGGACATCTAAAAGATATACAGGGGGGTCGTTTTCATCGAGAAAGGAGGACCGTCCCAGTCGGATGAGCCGAATAGTATGGCCACCGAACAACGTACGGTAAAGTTGTTGGATCTGAGATTCATCGTCTGGCTGCTCATGCCAGAGGCGGCGCTCCAGACCGCGTTTCATGACCGAGTAGAAAAGAACGAGAATGAATGACTCCAGGTCATGGTGTACCTCGCGTTTGACTTGGGCCGGTCGAATTTTTTTCTTGTCCGGAAGAAGCATCATGGATAGAAGTTCTTCGGCCATGAACAAGGCAGTACCCTGAAGATAATGTTTAGTAGAAACAGGCAAGTTGCAAAGTAGACGTACCGTGATCTCTGCGCCAGGAGGCTTTGAGCTCAACGGGACGGTTTCCTCCAGAAAGACGCCTCTAGTGTTCAACTGACCCGCGAAGGGGGAGAGTGGGTATACTGAGACTACGGTTTCAGTCTCTGGCTGTACCACCGAGGCAAGTTCGAGATCTGCGACAAACCCCTCCCAACCTTCAGCGCAATCCGGACCACCGATAAAGATATTGCCTGGACTCATATCTCGATGAAGAATGCCTTGTTCCACGAGTCCTTGGTGTCCTGAAAATGTAATGATTCAGGAAGGTGATCAGCGCGCTAACTGAATGATGCTGAACCTTTCAATGCAGCCAGAGACCCTATAATGAAATCTTTTGTTGTGCCGGCATCCCACAAAGGGAGTCCCACAGTTTTCAGCGCGAGACGATGGAGGACGGGATCATCGAGAACGCTAGCGTCGTCACTGAGAATGAGAGAACGGAGGGTGCTGATTTTGAGCGAAGCGTGGGTCTCCCTTGCTTCGGGAATACAGACATCATCCCCAAGACTGTATTCAGCGACGCCTGGTAAAGGTGACTTGATACGCCCATAAACGTTGGATTCACTTTGCCGAGTTTGTGACCTCCATAGAGTTTTCAAGATAACAACAACTTCCTTCTTCTTTGGGTTGTTCTCAGGCAATATAGCTCGCCACGTGGCTGTACCGCGACCTAGCAAAGACAAAGAAGACCATATGGGGGGACCCTTGGTCTTCCACAGACGCGTATCGCCAGCTGCACCCATGCTGACTAGGAAGGAGGGATACTCGAGCTGGTAGTACGATTGTCCTTCAAGCAAGCGAGCCGACCTGTCATGTCCGAGCTGATAGGTGGTCATATGTGTCGTGAGCTGAAGGATTACAGCGATGAGGATGTTAAGATCGACGGAGATGTCATAGTCATCGGAAATGATAACCCCTCGGCGGTCGTACCAACCAAGGGAGAATTTATGGCCGTAAATGAACACACACAGGACGTAGAGCTGGAACGGTCGTGCGGCCATGATGAGCCTTGCATAATTAGCACCCTGCGACACGATCTGTTTCACAGATGTGGGCTTGGTAACGTTGGGACCTTCCCGGACTTGGGGTTTCACTTCAATAAACCCAGAAATCTGCCTCCACTTGACACCGTCACTCCCTACATCAATGGCGGGAGTCAGGGGACCCGACGACGGAGGTACTTCAGCCAGTACGAAGTCAGGCTTATTGTGGGGAAATGACATGTTTTCAGCATCAGGGACGTGATCAGACATTGACACCAGCTGTCGAAACTGTGTTCGTTTATATCCTGTCACTTCTGCTGCTGCACCCTCGATCGTGCGAAATATGCATTGCTATGAAATGTCGTGGTATGCACGAAGGTCAGCTTGAGGGAGTGGGTACTCACTAATGGCGAGTATAAATATTTTTCATCGGCGCCGTCCTGTACACTTTGGCGAAATTCAGCCAAATCAGGGCTCGCCCTGATGGTCGCTTCTATTGATTTGATGACGGTGTCGATGCTGGTAATGGACCATTTTTCGTAAGCTTTGATAGGTTTGGCTGATCGATATTCGATACGACCAAGGAGATCCTGTTGATATGTTGTGCGGGAGTCCCCTGCGGAAGTCATGACGGTACTAAAGTTCTGCATGGAACCGGCGTAAATTGAGAACTCATAAGAAAAATTGGGTGGTGGAAGAGTAGCTTCGAGGTTGGGCACCAGGCGTTTTAAATCTGCCTGATGGTGGTTCACGCTACAATCAACAATGGCTTTTTGTGGACAATAATCGTATGTCACGTGGGTGATATCACCTGTGTGACACCATTATTATTACTAATTAGTAACGAACATGTGATGTGATGTGTGTTAGATACAAAGTAATATAAAGCAATAAAAAGCAATGTAATCACCCCAATTCAATATCAATTTGGACTCATATATTGCTTTATATCACTTGATATTGCTTTATATTGTTTTATAACGTCATATACAGGAAAGAACCACTTCGGCTGGGAATATCTGAGTCTCACCAATTTAGTGATGTAGGACATGGCCTGACCAGGGCTTTGGCCCAGGCTTCAATTTTGCGAAGCCTAAGCCGCCGGCCCAAGCCGTGGCTTAGCAGTGTAAGTGGTAACTATCTATTTTGGT